>AZLU01000029.1:0-37655 GCA_002224055.1 Pezizomycotina sp. ARF18
GCGCCGACTTGCTTCCGAACCCACTAATCAAGTGCCAGATTCAGGAAGAAAACTATTAATAAGTATACGGCAATAGCAGTAAATCTTCTAGCCTCGTAATTCAATTCGTTACGAAAATTCTGGTGAAGAAATAGATAAGAGCTGGAGATTCCTTTCGAGATCTCAATTTCGAGTAGTCGTTTATTACCGGATTCGACCAGATTAGCCGATCCCTTCAGCAGTTCTTCGACCACGAGAAATAAATCGACAGGAGAGTGAGGACGCCGAAAGTGGCGAATTTAACCCTTAGAGACAATTCCAACAGAAGTTCCATTTTTGCCTTTGATATATAAAGGATAGGCCTGCCTGTTGGATTTCGATCTTTCTCTCAAATGAAATCAAGTCTTAAATTAGGGCTCAGAGCAATTTATTGTAACGACCGCGCGACTCAAATACGATCTCCAAGCGAAGGAAAATTAGCGAAAAACCGAAACACTCAGCTGAGGATCAGATCTCGTCAAAGTTTTTTCAGCTGCCAGATTTACGACACCCCAGAATCTTCACGAATCAATTCAGCGGTAGGGCTGGCTGAAGTTGCATCATAACCTAAGCGCAGGCATGCACAAGTGGTCCAGTTTGAAACGTCCAAATTACTTTAGGATGTGGAGGCCCCGAACGTAACCCTCACATTTGGAGTATTCTTTGACTTGTTTGGCCCTTGTCAAGGATTCTATATACATAAGAATTTTTTACTTAATGCGGAGGATGGATGACCCTTGTCTATCTTCGAACAGGTCCGATCTAATGGCTCAGATGCCAAAAATGCTAATTTAGAGTATAGGGTTGAAGCTCTAGGGTTAGCTAACTAACACCGGCACTCTGGTTATATAAGGTGGAGCAGGTAACGACAAAACCGTTATCGACCGATATCAATTACTATCAATACAGAGCCCTGGAAACCATTATACTTCGAACACCCTTCGTGGCGACCATTGCAATATTGGAACAGATAGGTGTATTGCAAAGCATTTGGCTGCAAAATGGACTCAAGTTACTATTCGTGTTAAGGGGAAATCAATATACAACCGACCTAGCGGTTGGAAGAAGAGATTTTTGCTCCATCTTCACGAACAAGCTTTATACTAGCTGGATAAGAAATAATCTCTTTCAGTGGCAGACAACAGCTCTTCTACGTAAGGCGTTTATGTTCTGCATATTCTCCTCCCTCGAGTTTTTGGGATTGCTACGGTAGCAACAACAGGCCTACAGGTTCTTGTTGGAAGCCTACGAACATTTTCCGTGCGGTCATAGGTGGTTTTGAGGATCTCGACCATGGCCCTTGCCTTACTCTCCCTACCTTGACTCTGAAGTACCTTAATGCTCCTAGCATAAGTAGAAGTCATCGGTACAGTCAAATGGGAAAGTTAATAGTTCTTCCAGGTCTGTTCATACCTCAAAGTCACGAGGGAGTTGAAAAACAGTTCTGGTAGACCTTTATACTAAAAGAACTCGCGGACCTGATTTATACATCTCGAGGCTTCTCCTGTTTCCGGTTATTGCTTCATCGCAATTATAGGTCCTTGCTAATATAACAGGGCGAACCAACTATCGTCTTTACGTTATATCGCTCTCGCTAGCTTCGCGACTACGGCGACTAAATAGCAGCACCGCACTTTGCGGTTGCTGCCTTTTCGTTCTGCAGAAAAAGCATCTAAGCTCAAGAAGGAAAGTCGGTGACGCTTTTTTTAAAGTTTATTAGACTATTTTTTTTTGGGGCCAAAACAGAAGGCTAAGGAAGAGAGAAGTGAACGTTTCGATGCAGCAGCATCTCAGAGCACCCACTTCTTCGCATATTCGTCTCATTTGTTTCCATTAATCAAAAGACGCCTACGGCCTTCTATCCAGCACAGCATCGCCGAGAAAAAGCCTAGATATTATCCACCACGATGCGGTTTAGTCCGTCCTCGGCCGAGGCGACGTCAACCGTTCTAAAATCTCACCTCGAGGCTCTCTGGAGGATCGAAAATAATATATCATCAACACTGCAGAATCCTCGTTGTCTAACGTTGAACAGGAGCCAACATAGAAAGTATCTTTATCAAACAGACGATTTTTTTTCTTTTTCGTTGTCTTTGCATTTTGTGCGTTTGCATGGGAGCTCCTACCCCGTTTTATGCTATTGGCAGCAAAAGAAAAATACTATATCTCGGAGAATTTCCACTATCGTGGCTTTCATGGGTCTCATGATAATCTAAACAACACTTATATTATTTATTACCTTACCAGGTAATTCGAATTCCCACCCCCGCTAAGCTGTCAAAATTTTTTTATATTAACGACACCGCATCCTTTTTTTTTTTGGAGGAATTGCACTTTTCTAAATCTAAACTACAAAAAAATTTTTTTTTCTTTCATTGTTTGGTTATGCGCTGTGCCCAAAGCCTGATCCATTAGCTCAATCTTTCTATATATATAGAAGAGGAGAATGGCCGATACGGTTTTTTGAGTGGGAACGTATAGCCTACTTCGCAGGAGATACCGAACCATGCATGCATGTTCGCCTATCAGGTATGCGAACGAAGGATAAGAACTCCGCATGAGGCACGCGGTTCTAGCGGCGCGGGTTCTTGTTTAAACATGGCTTTACCCCTCTTGTCAGTCTAGTTCTCCCCCCCCTGCGGCTGATGATACTTTAAAGAGCTTTAAGACTTGGACAACATTGCGAAAAACATCCACCTTCGATCCGTGTCAAAAGCCTCGTCCTTGCGCGAGTAAGTGACTTGCGGCACTTTTAACCATTGAGCTTTGAGGCTCATGATTTATTTTTCCAAAGTTTGATATCAACTTTCAAATGCCAAACAAGCTATCAAAGTTATATAACCTCGACTCCTCACCCGGTTTCTCGATTTTTTACCTTTCGACATCAGTCTCGGAGCTTCTATCAGCTTTCTCCTTCGATATTCGAGCTTCGCTCTTTCTTTATACCCAATTGCTTTTCATACTCATTATAATTCAGAGCTTCGACAAACGGCGGCGGCTCGAGTTTGTATGGCGCTAAGCCTAATTCGTGCGTTTCTATACTCGTCGAGTTCCAAGGCTTTGGAGAAGGTCTACGATAGCTACCACGACACCCATCAGTAACGGGCTCTCCTTTCCTCGACAAAGTTCTCGACATTCACGACAATATATCTTTCCTCTTTTCTTCGAAAAATGGTTCAAGAGCCGGGGCATGGGGGTATCTGTTTTTTTCGTTCTGTTCACGAGTGCGGGCAGCGGCCATTTTTTCGCGGGGGCCTGAGCGACGACGACCGTTCACACGACCATCTTTTCGTCCGCCGAAGCCCTTTATTTCTTTTTTTTGACAACGCATCATCGTTCGATTTCAGCGGGCCTCAGCAATCAAAGGAGCAAACATTCAACGGACGCTGTTCATTCGAGGAAGCAAAAGTTCTATTAATCTTCTACGTTTAAACAGGGTTCTTAACCCATGTTCGTCCGCGATGTTAGGGAAGCTTTAGTGCCGCAGAGGATGAATGGACGAGAGTTCACGAGAGCAGGTATGAGTCAAAGAAAGACCTGGTAAGTCCTCTCATTTTCATGAGAAAGACAGGGGATATAGAATGCCACAGCTACGGGTGTGATTTCCCATTGGGTGGAGTTTTTTTAATTTTATTTTTATTTTTTTATCAGGACGAAACTTTGCTTATTCATGAGGCATTGGAACACCAAAAATTTTTAAAAAAATTAAAAAATTAAAAATCAAAGAAGAAAAGGAAAAAATAAAGGACTAGGAGGTATACATGGAGTGAAAGAAAATAGAAAAAGTGAAATTAAGAAAAAGTAAAACACTGGAAAAAGGAGAAGAAGAGGATAGAAGACTACAGAAAAGAAGGACAGCCCGAGAGGAAGCCTTTCACATAGACGAGGCATTGGCTCCAAGTTCAGTGCCCACGGAGACCACGGGTACTCGCTGATGCGAACGAAGACCTGTTGGCTGCCCTACTTTTCAGCTTAGACAGGAGCTGAAAAGCACTAATAATACCGCCGAATTATTACCTTTTCATGTTACAAAAAAAAAAGAAAGAAAAAGTATGGAAGACTATACGGCCGCCAGAGGCTCCACCTACGACAAAGTCAACGATGTTAAAACTCGAAACTCGAAATTCGGAAAAAAAAAAAAAACGACAAGGATTACGACAAAGTATCTCGAAGTCACCGTCTGTTCTCTCCAAATTACGCTTCGGAAGACAAGGTTTTAGGCTGTCGGGGTAAAAGTAGGCCGTGGGATGGACGGATTTGGAGGACATTAAATTTTACACAAACACACGACTCAAAGCGATCGAAGAGAAAAAAAAAAAAATAGCCGAACCCCCTAGGGAAAATGACTAGTAAACACTAATAACAGGAGTTTTTATCGTTCATTCCGCCTAAGGCTTTTGCGGCAGGCGACTTTCTTAAACGCTTGATCGACAACTAGCAAACAAGACATACGCAACCCCTTGCAAAAATACAGGCATTTTCAGCTAGAGGACTTATATTATTCCAAATAATCGTGTTTTTAGGGTGGGGAATTAATTGACTAGGGGGAGATTCATGCATCGCATTTTGAGGCTCTTAATATATTTTTTTATACCCTATATATTCCTAAGAGCAAGATTTAGCGGTTTAAGAGAGCACAAGCGCCGGCGCTGTCATGTACAGCCACAACGGACTCGGAAGAACCGCTTTCGGAGCAACCGACAACCGTGCCACAAAACACACCAAAACAAAAACAAAAAAAAAAAAACACTATAGTAAACGAGATATTCTCCTATCGTCGTAAGGCGTTTTTCCCTCAATGCTTAACACTATGAAAGGAGAACAACTATATATAATATATCTAGCGATTTTAGGGGAGGATTTATTGCATCGTCGTTGTTGTGACGTCTAAGAGATATATCGTCCGACGGCTCCAGCTTGTCACACGAGATAAATATTGCGATTCGAGATTTTTTCCACTAAACTTCTATTTACAAGTGGAAAAAAGGACCGAAGTTCACGGCTACTTTTTAATTTACATTATTAATTAGAACAATAAGAAGAAAGAAAGAAAAAAAAAAATTAGTATCCTCCGTACTTTGTAATCATTCAGCTTTTCACCAGCTGATGGTCGATATATAGGTCGTACGACCTTATTCCTTTTGCCATTTATTTATTATTAATTGTTTGTAAATACAATCAAGAAAAACCCCGAGAATAGAAAGAAAAGAAAGAATAAAACTGTTATTATCGTCAACCGGAACAGAATATACCAAGTCAATAACCAGCTTTCCGCCCCCCTTTTTTTTTTTTTTTTTTTTTTTTTTTTCACCGCCTTTGTTGCTGTCGTCAGATGTCAGAATAGAATAGCAAACAACGCATTGTTTAATTTCCCCTATTAGCTGTGCATAAAGTGAGGCAAACTCATAGAAGAGGAAAAGGGTCTTTGGGAAAAGTCAAGGAGTTCGTAGGGCACGAGCAGCAGACAGACACGTACGGGGTGCTTCTCTGCAAAAGACCACTTCCTTAAACCAGTTTGGAAAGCTCGTCGCGGAGGCCATGACGCCGCGAAGAAACACAGTCTTTATATAATCCGCCTACCAATTCTCTTAAAATCCTTTTGTCTTCTAAAAAGGACGGAAATAACGAGAGCCTAGAAGGAAATAAAAAGGAGGAAGGGGCTTTCGGAGATTCTAACTCCTTTAAGGACTCGGAGTTTTCTATCCTTTTTTTACTACTCCTTTTCTTGAGAAGGCAACGGCGCTTCCCGAGCTTCTCACGATCCTCAAACACGGCAAAATTTCCGGGATTACCATCTTATATTACCATGTTCTTATAGCTTTCGAAGCTTTTCTCCCACGAGGTTTTATTAATCTTATAAAAAAAAATAAAACCTTTTTCCAGCCGTTTAATTTTCTAGAAACACATCCGCCCGTTACGCGCCGAATTATTACTTCCTTCGTATCGGCAGGTGATTTGCTTATACTCTGTTAAATTAACAAAAAGAAGACGTTTATTGTGCACAACCGGGCACAATCTAAAACACGCCTTTTATTTTCCCTGAATCCTGAGCTACATCGTCCCACTTGTCAAAGTTCCAGTACAACGATTGGTGATAATTTCCTCAGTTTTCTTTTTGGCGGCTTAAAACCAGCACAAGTGTGAGTCGAAACACCAGCGCATTGCCTATATTTTTGTCTCGTCAGTCCTCAGTTTATTTTTAAACATTGGCGATGTGTTATCTCGTCAATTCTCTTCCTGTCAGATTTAAAAGGATGTCAACAATAAAACTCCCTTAATTACCCGTTATTTAGTTATTTGCTTCAGTATTATCGTTATCATCTATCATTCTTTTCGTTCTCCCTTTTTTTTTTTTTTTTTTTTCCCAATTTCCTCGTGATTTTCTTCATTTACTGTCAAACAGCTTCATAAACAGAAGCAAAAGAAAAATGAAGGAACAGATTGAAAGGTATTCTATGCGACGGCACCTCCTGCAAGAAATACACGGAGAAAAGAAGGGACCAGCTCATCATCTCAGTATGATTATTGGCCAGTTGTCTTCTAAAGGTTCTTAATTGGAACAAACTGCGGAAAATCGACCAGACCTTATCATTTTTAATCCCCCCTCCCTCCAAGGCTCTTAACAATCAAGAGCTCGAACCCTATATCATCATTCTACCACGTCCCCTTTTTTTTTTTTCAAGCAGCTTCAAAGCTCCCTCTTCTGGTATACCGTACCTGGTAGAGCTCTGCCTCCATTGCTCTCCATTTCACCAAAAAAAAAAAAACCTGTTATACCATATATGCAATATTTCCTCCTTAGAAGGCTTTTTTTTTTCCTGAAACGCTGCACCGTCACCATCTCTGCAGGTTCTCTCACAGTTTGTCCGAGGCAGTGCCAAGTGAGAATTGGGCCTCTTTTCGTTGCGAACCTTTTTCCAGCGAGAGCGCTCACTAGTATTTTTTTATTTTATTTTATTTTTCCCATTAAATTAATTGGCTCTCCCCCCCCGCACCAAATCCTCCTCCGCCTTTCAGAACAGCTAAAAAATAAAAAAAAAAAAAATAAAAAAATAAAAAATAAAAAATTTACTGCCTGAATACAGAAAGGAGCGCCCGTGCCCCACAACGAAAAAAATAACAAAATAAAATATTTATTTTTTTATTTATTTATCAGTCAACAATCTCAAGTTTCATAAATTAATATATATTTTTTTCCGTTCTTTCCCTCTCTCAAGACAAACAACAAATCACCAACCTCTCCAGACTCGAACAGCTCGTCATTTCTTCTCCTCGTCCTCGTCCTCCTCCTCCATCGTCATCACTATCACCATCGTTCTCCTCCTCTTCGGCATTCCATAACCTTTATATACGTCTCGTATCCCTCCTGTCAGGGGTCTCACTTTCGTGTTGATCATCTCGTCAAGAGCTACTGCTTAGATAGAGTCATACCGCCAACCGCCGCCGTCTCAGTTAGGAGCTATTTTATTTATTTATTTATTTTTTTTTTTTTCAACTCCGCCGAAACCTCCAACACCACCGCTTTGGCGCAACTACCACTAGCTGGCTCAATGAGCCTTGGAACCCCCTCACCCACGCAGCCCAAGGGCACCAAGCGGTCACTGTCTCCATACAACTACCATGATAACTACGAAAATCACGATGCGAGCCTCGCGGCCTCAGGCGTGGTGTCCTGAACGTGCTCAGCAGCCCCGATCTCCTCAATCACTGGGTACGCTAGTGGGTGGACGACTCCAGCTACCAAACGACCCTCGGACCCAGGATGCTATCGTGAACGTCATATCCGACATCATACACCAAAATTCGCGGCGGAGATCACACTCGCCGACGAGCACGGTCGCCTCGAAGCGCGCCAGAACAGACCATGGGATGAGCCCCACCAGCAACAGCAATGTCCCGCGTTTTCCTTCCACCTCCTCCGCCGCCCTCATCACCGCCGCCCACGTTACCAACACCACCTCCTCTTCCTCTTCCCAATGATGTCAGTTGCGCAGCAGAACCTCGATTTCCGGACCCAGGATTGGGCCCAGCACGCCGATCGTGCCCGCATCGATGCCATTCTCACCGGCCAGGCTTCCCAGCCTTCTCAGCCTTCCATCGAGTTCTCCAACCACGACTCGGACTTCGCCTCGGCGGAGCGGCCCCGCGGGTTTCAACCCGTAAACAACCCGCCGGCACCTCCGTCTGTGGCTACGATAGAAACGGAGCCGTACAACAGCTACCGCCCGCCTACTACGAACATAGACAACTCGAGCACGCACGCGGCCGTCCTCCGTGGCCCAACGCGTGCTCGTTCTGCTTCAAGTCCCTCAATTCCCCCTCGGCTAAGCAAGAGCACGAGGCTGTCCATATCAAAGAATTGAACGGTTATAAGAGGCACGCGTGCGTCCGGTGCGACTACAAGCACGTCCGTGCCAGGGACGTCCTCATGCACATGAAAAAGCGCCACCAGCAGCCAGGGGCAAGCAATGGCAGCTTCACGAGGTGAAGGACAATGGACCTTTGCCAGACCACGAGATCGAGAAGCTCAAGAAGGAATTCATCCGCCGGAAGGATAATAAGAACAATTACAAATTTGTTCATCAGGGCCAAGCTGGCCCTACGTCTGCCCCTCACCAGAGCCAGCACCTCCAAGCTCCGAGCAACGGGGTGCTCCACCAACCAAATGGAGGACATAAGGCTCCTGGTAAGTCTATCGTACTTTTGTGTCTGATTTGGATGACAATTTTAGCTTACCTACTGCCTTCGCTTCTCCCATAGCGTCGAGCATTGACGGCTCTCATCTCGGTATCAATACCTCAATGGCGCCGGCCTCTCACTCCCAAACCGTCTCTCAGGCTCCTGGAAACGATACCCAAATGGGCGATACGTCCCAAGAAGTCGATTCTTGGAATACCTCGCATGGACAATAACGATGACCCATGGTTTACTCCTGTGGTTATCTCGGGTGGCTACATGCCGTTCCACCACGGTGCGGACGCCGATCTGGAGGGCCTGGGCTCTGGACTTCCAGCCCCGCCGTCGGATATGCCCCGTTTCGTTACTTGATGAATTGGATCTCGACTTGGATCGCAGTCATCACTCCCCATCCTAACACGCGATCACAGTAGTGTGATGTCCCTGAGCCAATCTCAACTGGGCTCATCTCTATAGAGGGGCTCAGTAGCTTTATATTACCTATTCATTGCATTTGTGAGTATATTCGGGTTTCCATCAGAGGGGTCTCTGTAAGCTAATAATGGAGATAGGTTTTACTTTTTATGTCCTGCGGCGGCCGATACACATTTCATTCCCCAGGCGTCTCCTCTCAGAGGATCACGACTGTTACTATTTTTAAAGATTTTTAATTTCTTTTTGGATTATAATCTTTCCTTTTGGTCGGCGTTATTGGGTGTTCCTTCTATATCCTGTTTTCTCTTCTCTTTTTTAAATCTATACTATATCATGACCAAAAAAGCAAAACAGACTAAAAAAATATCAATAATGCCAGAAAATTAAGAGCAGGCCATACGCCTATGACTGCTAAAAAAAATACCCACTCTACAGCTACTCGCAAATGCCAGTTGCTTCATCTACGTTTTTTTTTTTTTTTTTTTTTTTTTATCTTGACTATTCATAATTTATTTTCTCCCGTCCCCTGGAACCAATATGCACGGCTTGAAAAATCTCGGATATCCCGAGATATTCTGTGCTGTTTCCGGCATGTAAGGCTGTTTCACGTTTTCCTACCGCATCTTCCCATCTGAAGCCTTGTAAGCCTATTGGCTGCGTGAGAACTCATGAGGCAATGCCTCTTCCACTTTAACCCACTATCAAAGATATACCCCGCCTCCTTCAACTCTTCAACCCTTTCGCCATGAATCCTTCTCGCCTACCAGGCGAGTTCCTGATTCTACGACTCGTCACGAATATCCTCTTTTGTATGTTTCTTTTTCGCTGTTTTGATCTTAGGATGCATTAGCGTGGTGGAATTTGCGTCTTTTGCCTTTTACTTTTTTTTTTTTTTTTTTTTTCTTTTTTTTTTAGGGATCTAAAAGTTTGTTTGTTCACAGCGTTTATATTCCACGTTTCTGGATTTGATCTTTGCCCCGAGTACGTTCGTTCGCGCTCGCTTCTATTTTTGTCGTATCGTCATCGCCCTTTGCTCTTTCACTACTAGATGTTCCCTACATATACATGTGGATTTGGATTGTGTTTGGCTTGTTGATGAGATATCTTCGATGCTTTTTCCCCCCCTTTCATCGCCATGCGAGCAATGCTCTTCCTCTTTTCTTTTTTTTAGAACGCTCCTCCTTTTCATCTCTTCCTTAACTTCCTCTTCGTTGATGCTTTCGGGACGTTCCTGCTACGCTTCCCGAGAAAGGCTTCGCCTCTTCATTCTGTTCCTTAATATGTTTTGTTTCGTCTCTATCTATTATATTTTATAATTCTACGTTGCACAGCACTGCGAATGAATATCTTTCTCCTCTCCTGCATGTTTTTCCTTTTTAATTTAAGATAAACAAAAAGAAACAACAAAATTTTCAGAATGAACAAAAAAAAAATCCGGGTCCCTTGTGAACGAATCGGATTTCAGATGTTTGAATGATACCTTGACAGCTTTTTGCTTTTCACTGCTCAACACTTTTTCAAAAAAAAAAAAAAAAAAAAAAAAACACCGTACTCTCCTGTATTCGCCGAACCGTTCAAAGCCTGTATATCGTACCTTTAGCCGTTAACCGTTATCTGTTCTTATTTTCCTGTAATCTAGATGACTCAGGGGGAAGCAGGAGACAGTAGAAAAACCAATGGATGTCTGAGGTGACGCGTTTTTTTTTATTCTCCTTGTGGTCTCGAGCTCTCTTGAAGCCTTATTACCAAAGGTCCTATTCGAGAACGTATGTAAGACCCATATGCACGGAAAAAGCACATGACGACGGAGCTTGCTCTCGTTGAAAAAAAAAAAAAAAAAAAAAAAAAAATTGGCTACTTTGTACCAGCGTGGGAATGCCCGTGGTGTGCCTAAAATGCCATTTTCTGCGTATTTGATGGGAACATGATATCGCAGTGGAAGTGATAGTGCGGGTTTGCCGCCTTTTTTTCCATTTCTTCTCTGCATACAAAAAGTGTGCACGGATACTAACACTGCGGAGGTGTATACGTAGGCCGTGAGCAATATATACGTAGTTCTTGAATAATATACGTAGCTCTTCGAATAATATACGCATAGCTCTCGAGCAATGTATACGTCCTTATCGCTTTGGGGAAAAGGGGAGGGAGAAAAACGGGGGTCCCGACTTTAGGCTTCGATGTTCACATTGAAAAAAAAAAAAAAAAAAGCGCGGAAAACGACTAAACTCCTTCTTTTGCATCGAATCTTGAGGAGATAAAGGTGTCTTGGAAGTATTCGTCGTCGCGTGGGTACTTTGTTGTTTTACTTCGGAAAAGGTGGAGTAAATCGTAGAAGAGAGACGCTTCAGGCTGCAGATAGTTCAAATCTGAGAGGCTACCAATGGCGTATATTACGTACCTTTAGAGGTTTTATTTTGTGATATGGACGTTTGAGTAAACATTCCACCTAACGTTCTAGGCGATACAATATTCGTGAATGTATGGGGATGACGGGTTCGCCGATTTTAGGCCGCCGAAAATTTGTGCTTCAGAAAATGACTTGGGGGGAAAAATTTTTTTTAGCAACTACAGAAAAGAAGTTCGCAACTACTCCCAACGTTCCTAAACAATCCTTCCAAGGGTTTTCTGCGTGCAGGGAAAATCGGGATGTATTCCGTTTGGAACGTTAAACGGTTCTTTTGTCTATCAGATGTCAAGGTTATTGTTGCTCATCGATGGGTTTAAAGTGTGCAATGCATGCCTTAGCAGGAGTCGCCGAGAGCCTTCCCATCGAATATCGCATGCTGCACCCCATGCAAGCCAAGGAAGAGCGAGAGAGCTTTCCCGGGATCAAACGAGGTCGATATGAAAACGTCTTTCTCTTATATCGATCGGGTCAACCTCAGGAATAAGTATAATTACGATATGCAGGATGAGACGATTAGGACAACAGAAACCGAATTACAAAAAAAAAAAAAAAAAAAAAAAAGGAAGAAAAGAAAAGAAGAAAAAAGAAGAAAAAAGGGCATATCTCTCAATACAAGTATCGAGTAAAACAAACGAAATTGAAAACCAAACTTGAAGAAATCAAAAGGAAAATGGAAAAGATCAAACGATAAATATTCTCCGCTACGAAATGCAAATGTAACTACATGCCGCTTTGTAACTTGATCAGACGGACGAATGAGTCCCATTGGATATCAGGTCTTGTGCCCGATATGAGATTTTAGTCGAAGTGGACGTCAAAGCCTTGCAAATCTACCCCTTTTATAGCTACACGAAGGAACAGGGATTGTAGAAGCGGAGCGAGTAGATCGTTCGGTTTCGTTCGCTCGTTAGACTTTGCGGCGATGCTACGGTTTTTGGAGCTATTAGTCCGTACCCACAATTTTTCTAACCTTCTGATGATCTTCATGCCTCAGAATCCCGAGCCCCTCCGTTTGTGCGATGGGCTTTGCACGCTAATATATTATTCTCTATCAGATATATCATTGATAAGGATCCTCCGCAATACTCTTGTTTCGTTTCGTTCAATTTCGCCCCCCAATCGCGCTATCGGGCGTGGTTCGGAACTTTGGTGGTTGAGGTACCTTAAAAAAAAAAAAGACCTATGACTGCGCTGCGCCAATTTCCCGCACGTTGAGACAAGGCAATTGTTCCTAAATCTTGGCTACGAAACCCCCACTGTTCTCTCTATTGCAAATACAATTTCGTTGCAGAGGTGTATACATGTAATGGCCGTGTCGTTTTGTTTTTCTGCTGCAAAAACTGCTCAGCCTAACGTCACTAACTTCTTTCGCTACTCAACAAGGGAAATCGAAAAGGTGATCTTGTTGGATGTCGTGGATGTCAAAAACCTCCTATTACCACGAAAATTTTTTTTCTTATTTTCTTTCAACGAGAAATTGTGAAATTTTAAATGCAATTTTTTAAAACAATAATATAACTCTCTTCCTATGACTGCTCAGAAGATATCGAACCGGGCTGTGAAAAGCGCGTCTGTAGTCACCACAACAGGAGACCCTCTCGAGACATCTAATGCGATACCCACAGGCGCTGCTGCAGAAGACGCCCTCCTCGCGGACAACGGGCGAGAGTGAAGGGGGGTGAGACGGTAAGGAAAAGAGGGGGAGTTTCATTGCACTGTCCAACCTTCACGTACCGTGGATTGATTCCTGGTGTTTTTCAACCAAATTTTGGCTATCGTGGCTTTTTTTACTATAAAATCCAGCCGCTCCTTCTGGCTTGAACAAGGCGAACCACCAAAGCTATAATCTAGACCTCCTCAGGTACTAGCGTCACAATCGCCCGACATCACTTGCACTACACAATTTGCACACACCTTCCCTTTAAACTAAAAGTACTTCTGCTGGTTTATTCTTCTTTTGTTGTAAGAAAAATTTCGTTGTGGTCGTATTAAGAATAATTTGTCATTTTACATACATCTTGCATCGTTCCTGCATTCCTCTTACACGGAGATATACTCATAGTCTCATGCTATCGTTTTTTACATCCTGCCTTGAAATCCTTCCTTTAATTATTGCGCTCATCAGAACAAGTAAGCTATAACTACCTTATGCTTTCGAAAGTTCCCCATGATCTTTTTTTATGGAATCATTTACTTATACTCATTGACTGACTCAGAAATATAGTAAATCCTGCATTCTCGCGGAGAACACTCCTTTTTAGAGAACTTTTGTAATAGTTTATCTTTTCTTACTATCAGATCACATTCCCTTTGAGCAATTACTTAAAGGGGACAATATTGTTCCCTCCATTCAGCTCCTTCGCCCGAAGATCATTGCAATACGCTAGTGACACATTTTTGCGCTTTTTTTAGCTTTGTATAACAACAGCTCGCTAAAATAACAACGCCTAAAGCTCAAACTATTTTTCAGCTCATTAATTTTTACGACACTTTGAAATTTCCAAAATTCATTTCTACTTCGTTGAATTTCAAAAATAGAAGAGACTATCATGGAGCAGTTCCCAGGTTCTGATCCCATGTCTCTGGATCCAGAGTATGCACGACTTCTCACTTCTGTCTTTACTTTAATCTCTCTATTCTCGTGAACGGGATACTAACATGGACCCGAAAAATAAAAGATTCGCCCGCAGTGACATCTCCGATTTCTTCTCCGCTTGCTCGGAGGTTGCCTTGAAGCTCAACGAGCTCGGTAATCTCATGCAACTCACCGAGCAGAGCTTCACCACCGACACCTTCTGCGGAGTTCGAACCTACATGTCGATTTAGATCATTTAGGCACGAGTGCGCTTCTCAGACTTCACGAGCACGTTACGGGGTTGTTGGGTATGCGTACGGCAGTGGCAGCGGCGGATACGGCGTTGGCGAGGAAGTTGGTGGTGGTGGTGGTGGTGGTGGTTTGTTAACAGTAAGTCCATTTTTGATATTATTCTTACGAACTTCAGCAGGACAGAAATACTGATTGATACCTAAGGTGCCCGTTGATCCACGCGTCGGCGAACCGCCCTCACCTTCGAGTATCGGGAGCGGCCCTCTCTCACCCCCGCCAGCAGAAGAATTCACCTGCCCCTGTCTCAAAGGCTCCGCACAAGAAATAAAATCGACACCGTGCAACACACGCTGCAAATCTATAGAAGAATTAGTACGCCATATGACAAAAACTCATCTGATTTCTTCATATGGCAATGCTATGGAGGGAAGCTTTGGCCAGAGCTCCACCGCTTGAAGAAACACTTCTGCTTGAAGCGTAAGGCGCAAACGCGCTGCTACTGCACCGATGCCAAGTGCGTCGACCCAAAGAATGATAAGGACGTGGAAAAAGTCAGAAGCAGAGGCCTGAAGGAGATCAGTAATAAGATCACGCCAGCACAGAGAGGTCAAGGCTACAGGGAGAGGAAAGTGGTAGCTAAGAAGAGGTGCGTCGATCCGGCGATACTTTTGAGGTTGATGGAGGAAGGGAAAGGGGAGGAGGAGCTGGCGAGGGCCGTTATGACCAAGTGGGAGGACGTTTGTTGTGAAATTCAGGTTCACGGCGCTGGCGAGGAGCCGTAGAGCTCTCGTGCGGTTAAGGTGGGGATCACCGTATTCAGGGGGCTTCTTGGGATACGGTACAAGACGGTTATACATGATTAGGAAGAATTAATTTTTCTTTTGTTGGATTTTCAAACATTTCATATGTATACGCCCATAAACGTACCAGATTCTTTATTATTTCGTTTTCTTTGTTCTTTATTTTCCCATTATCATTCTCTGAAAGACTTGCCAGATTCATTCTCTGCTCTTTGGTTTACACAGTCATTACCTCCTGGCGAGTTTTTCCTTGCTTTTTTCACGGCCGTTTACAAGTTAATATTTCCCCCACTATCAATAATCATTCGTTGGATGGGTTTCCTTCTTCTTTTATATATATATATATATATATATATATATAATTGTATTTGTACGTGTTGCATTTGCAAGCATAAGTATAACCTTCTATCTAGAATCTTTAGACTAGACATTCTTGAAATGAGAAAAAACACGGTATGGACCATACACACAGAAAGTAACCCATTGGCAATGAAATCCTAGGTTCTCCATACAAGAGCTCTTAACTTGAATTTCAAATAACCAGACAATCAAGCCAGTTACTCCGCGATCCGTTTAAAAGTTTAGAGCCAATAAATGCTATTTAACCCCGTCTGCTCGGGGAAAAATATTAGAATGTAAAATGCAAAATGCACGTTAAGGCTGCTGCGATCTATAGTGCATTTCCTCGCCAAACTGACAAATCGGAGGCTTCGGCTTTTTGCTGTGTAAGCCTCCACATCTTTCCTTTTCTTCGTCTGGGTATTCCACCACGCGAAGAACTCAAAGCCACTAAAAGCCACACACACAGAAGAAAAAAAACCACGATCCTCCTTCGAAATCCTTTACATACTCACGGTGTGACAGTCCATGTCATACGTAAACCATAGACCAAAAGTGTAACGATAACGAAGTAGTCATCAATCTAAAGAGTTTTTGCGCTGTGAAAGTCCATCGAATAATTCTATAAGGCTGAGGGTTTTAAAAAACGTAGAAGGATACCGCAAGGCTGTTTCGTATATATCGCGCAATCTGATGACTACGTGACTTTGATTCCTAGATATGGGCGTCAGAGGCGTTGTGTTCATATATGGGATACCCTGGTCGACATTAAATAACTATATGGTTATGATTCCTTCCATGGATCTTTGGTGATATCTGCGGAAAATGCTAGACGGTCGACGGCTTCAGCAACTCGATGGCTAATTGGTTCAAGAGTTCCCCAGGGATTCTAGTTGCGCGCTCCTAATGCCAATAAGACACGATCAGGGCTGTGATACCTTTCAGCCCCTTTTAACCAAGGCAGTGGATATGCCAAGGCTTCTTCGCTTAGCCAGTAAAAGGTTTTCCCTGGTACCCAGGATTTTGCTCTCAGCCTCCACATTGCAAGGATATTTTCTAGAAAAAAAAATTTGTAATTGGAACTCGGCGAAGGAACGTCAGTTGGCGGTGGATGAAATTTTTATAAGTGGCTTACGGCCCTGGGATCCGAAGGGTTTCGTGATCTTGGTTCAAGGCATTTTTAAACTCATGAAAAAAGTAGAAAGTTTTGTTGTTTACTGAATATCACTGGTACGCTCCAATCTTTCTTTAGGGTCGCTGTGGGGGTATAATGCTGTGCGGCATTTTATGCATCACCTCAATGCTGCGTGTAATCAGGATTCA
Source organism: Pezizomycotina sp. ARF18 (assembly GCA_002224055.1). NCBI lineage: Eukaryota > Fungi > Ascomycota > Pezizomycotina sp. ARF18. The sequence goes on from AZLU01000029.1 coordinate 16,826, forward strand.
GAGCAACTCATGATTATAGAATGGATAGTTGTCCGAGTTCTAACAGGTAACTCATAATTTCATAATGTATCTGACGGGTACGTGTATAATATAATATATATTCAAAAGAAGAACAAAACCTATTGCATTGTACTGGCCCATTTCGCTATATGCTGCGTGTAATCAGGATTCAGAGCAACATCATTGATTATAGAATGGATAGTTGTCCGAGTTCTCTAGGATCATTAGAAATCCTTATCTAAAAGATTCATTCGCGCACCCTTATAAAGTAACTCATAATTTCATAATGTATCTGACTGGTACGTGTATAATATAATATATATTTCAAAGAGAACAAAACCTATTGCATTGTACGGCCCATTTCGCTATTATTTAGATCCCAAAATGACTTGTGCGTTTTTGAATATGAAACTCTAGTATATTATATTTATATAAATGCTCCGCTCCAATACCTGGATTAATATATCCAACTAGCTAATCGCAGGAAAAAACTTGGCATAAGTAAGCCTGTAGTAAATTTTGGAATTGTAAGAGCCCTGGAATGTTTGATTCCTCTAGGAACTATGTACGCTTCTGAGATATCTGCAGCACTGGTAATCCGATTAGAGTATCATTATCACCAAGGATATATCTTCTGTATTGTATAAGTTATATAGCTTGGATAACTGGGAGTATCTAAAGGTAAGTTATATAGCAGTATATCTAAAGCTTAGAAACAACACGGTGATCAGAGTAAAGCTAATGCGAGAGAATGTCATAGATATTATTAACGTATTGCGAGCCCACTGTCGACGAAATGTCCTTACTCAAATTCCTTTTTGTATAAAGAGATGAATTGAAGATTCAAGAAAGGTTATGGAATAAGAATAAGCTACCGCGCACAGGAGAAAATAAATAGTTTATATCCCTTTAAGGAAAAGGTCTGATAAAACCCCTTCAGTGTAAACGTCGACTGGCGGGCGGGTAAAAGTTTCGATTTTAGCCGAATATTTTCAGACACTAACAGACGTGCCAGAGACCGATCGAGCGTAAACACCCTTAAGCTTCGATTTTATTGACAAAATATTAGGCAACGCTGAATGAGTAACGCTTCGGAAGTCTTATTCTGCATGAACGACAGCTAAACCTATGCTAGCGCTTTTTTTCTTTTTCTTTTTTTTTTTTTTTCTGTAAAAAAGGGCATGTTATCCCCCCAAAATTAAATTCTTACCTACTCACATATTACTTGCGCATATAGGCGGCAGCCAGATACGATTTGGCCATCAACGGCCCATCTGATATCAACGCAGTTGCTATCACGCCATCAACGCTAGCGGCGCGCGTTGCTCTGCCATCGACGGCCATAAACTACAGCTAGCTACTACTCTACCGTTAACGCAGCTAGCTACTATTCTGCCATTTAAAATTACAATAAGATTCACGTTTCCCACTCTATTATATGTGCAGACTGAGCCAAAATGTACGCGTTTACGTGAGGGGTAAGAATTTTAACAATGCCTAAAAAAAAAAAATACTGAAAAAAAAACCCCCGGAAAAAACTGAAAAAAAAGAGCTTCTTTACTTTTGAGGCTCACAGTAATCTTGACCGAAGCCCTTCTGGTTCCTATATACTAATTAAAGAACAAAATATTGTCTAACTTAATTCGTGTAGATCCGTGTTATGGGTATACTAACTAATATATTCCCTTCACCCTCTCTCTAACAGGCCGTTTATGTAGAAGATTATGGAAGAAATTCTCTCGGTAAATTGATCAAAACGGCTTGCAGTACAAATTTGAAAGACTGAAACCCAACTGTGACTGTACATGGTTCGTTCATATAAAATGCTTTTTAGCTCTTCGACTTTCAGTCATTAGCCAGCCTTACTAAAAGCTGAAAGCGCGACCCGACCGTGTATATGTAATTTCACCTATATAGAACGCTAATAAGCAAATAAGTACAGGCCCGATGATGGTAAAGCAACAAAAATTATACTGCGCCTGGATAATTATATCTCACATGCATGTCCATGGAACTTGCAGGGGTCGAGCGTTGTCTATTTCCGCAATCGCTAAATTTAAAATCGTGACGAGTATGCGTGCAGGGAGGCGCTTAAAAGCTCTGCGGAATTCGGCTATACGCTCGCTCTGGATGCCGCTGCGGAGAGTCTTTATTTCCTGTTATTCTCGGCGACTTGATAAGAAAACATTCGTTTGAAGCTTCTTTCCATAAAACCGTTTCTCCCTCCTGATATGCGCCACCTGCGTGTTTGAGTTACTGCAGATTACGTCCATGATCATTCGTTCAAACTCCCACCTTTAACGACCTTTCGTCGCTGTGCCTGGTCTTAACCAATTGAAAAAAAGTAGGGCATGAAGGCTAATGTTTTAGATTGGACTTGAATAAAGGCTTATACGGCATCCTCATCCCTCACTCCTCAGCGTGCTGCTTTATTTCTCACGACAAAAGTAAAGACCATCCGGCATTTCAAGACATCATTTATCTACATCTTTTAAAAAGCTCATCTGGCGGGATTCAGTACTCAAGGCGCGATCACTACGACGTCGGAAAAGGAGATCGAAACCGACTACCTTATCCAGCTGGGCGGTTGGCGTTGCTGCTGTTCTACATGCATTTGTCGTATTAATTATCAATATCGTCACAGCGCGGCGCCCGAAAGTAAGGCGTTAGCCAGGGAGTAGGCACAATATTCACAGGGAACTGCGATAAAGTAAAGAAGAGCGATACTATTATACATCTTGCATCAATGCGTTGTCAACCTTCTATTGGCTTCTACAAACTACTGTATGCAGATATGTTAACTCAATTAAATCTATACGAACATAGAACCGAGGTAAGGTACTATGGACATATGTTAACGCGTGCAATGATTTTTTTAGGTAATAAATGTGCCAACGCGGATGGATATAAATGGAGCTCATGCTAAGAAAAAATGGCTCGTCGGAGTTATGCGCATTATATCTCGATGGATCAGTTGAGGTCCTGATTTGATCGTCCTGGCTTGAGCTCTGCGCCCCTCCACTTACTTTGGAACCCGCCATCTTCGGTTGTATTGGGTATATGACTATAACATCAATATTATCACTCAGAATTACACAACCAATTTGGTAAATTCGGGAACGAGACGTATGAAAGGTTCGATTTTGAATCATGCGTTAGAGCTTCTACACAACCCTTGTTAGTGGATCGGAGCGATATCTGATCGTAACTGGTAATGAGGACGAAGCTGCGTTTAACAGAACTTTAAAAGGGCCCAGCATAGCGTTTCCAATGCCATGGCTCGGGGCCTCGACCTAGGCCCTCCACGCAACCTTTCTACTGCTATGCAATGCATTAAATACTTCTTTCGATACCGACGCTGGTGCAATCAACAAGGCGCACTGGATGCTTTGAAGCTGAGGGAAATGAGCTGTACATCTCTTCGAACGATTCTCACACGAAAGTTCAGTACTGTATCTCTCGAAAGCAGCCTGAAAGGTGTTCACTTCAGTTCAGTGTGTGATCATGGTTGCGGTGATCATTTCCAATGGGTCAAGTTCTTGTGCATGAAGATCGGATACGACCGAAAAAAAGACCTGCTCCTTACGATTGGAGACGCAATCAGCTCATTTATGCGAGCTCCAGGTCCAAATCTAGGCCTAGTCTCTAAATTTGACGTGGAAGGGCGAAATTCCAACTCAAGATTAAGGAGATAGTTTACTATTGTCGACTGGCGGTCTTTCTTAGCAGTCTATGCGGTTCCTGTTGCGAGTCTTAGCGTTATATGTTTCCTGTTCGCCAAAGAGCTCCGATCGATTTTCCTGAACGACACTGCCCAGAATGGACGTTATTGCCCTTTGGATCCGGTGACCTCCGAGCCATTTGGGGCCTCACCGGGTGGGCTTCAGAGCCTCAGTTCCCGTCGTAGCCCTTATCGCTAACACACCTCAGTTAATCATATCATCTCGTATTTCTTTTACTATCCGCTTTACACATCAATGCTGCTTGCCTCCGAATACGACTCATTCTCGATGGAGGCGAAGCCCCTGTGGGGTGAGCAGACCGAGAGGGTTCCAACGGAGCAACTTTTTTTTATCCATGCCATATAGGTGGAACATTCCGCTCGCCTTAGCGTCAGTACTTTTGAATTGGCTGTTTCCCAGTCTTTCTTCCTTATTCGAATCGATGAAATGACTACTGCGATAAGTGAACAATATTTTATAGATCCTTACCCTGGCAGTCCAGCGTTGCTCGAAGGCGCTCTAGACAGCGTTATACTCACTGATCTAGCTATAGCCCGGCACCATACTTCTCAGCATGATGGTAATCCTTCTTCTCCTCCTAGCTTGTATAGCGGTATCTTTAAGGCAGTCCAAGGGATCTATTCCATTGGAAGCAATACTTTGGCTATTAGCGCAGCGTGCCATCCCCCGCCGAATGACATAGGGGGTGTTTAAGACCAGTTAAGTGGGGAGAGGTCTTGAGACCTCAATTTTGCCGGAGGGCCATTGTTGCTTTACGAGCTTGAGGACAAGACCGTTTAGAGAGGAAGCAAGTGGGTATCTAAAATCACTGAGTGGGGGATAAATTTGTAAATAATGAGGTTACAGAGGAACATCAATTCTTTAAAGTCTACATGCGGTTCCGGTAAACGGAGAAGAGCGCACGGCTTGATTGCAATTTATATCTACCTCAATATCTGTTAATTTAGCTATTAGCTATTAATTATGGGATGGGCTATGAGTATTTGGATAAATACATAGAGTGGATGGATCTCTAGTTTTGGCTATATTGCTATTCACAACTTGTTCTGAATAAAAAGCGAAATCAATTTCATGAAGCTTGGCTAATTAATAGCTCTCTCGGGTTGATTAGCTTAAGTGTCAAATGTCTAATTGTGGACTTTAGATAGATCATAGGTAGGCTTATTTATTGTCCTCCGGCGCTAAAACATGTTGTAAAGATATATTGAATGTTCTTCACAGATATTTTGAAATCCTAATTCAGCATCATTTGGAAGTTTTTGTCGTTAAAATCGTCAATTCACAAAAGAATGATGTTTCCTCTAAAAATCCCCTACAAGATATTCCTATGTATAGCGTGCGATATAAAGAATATAGGAACAATCGTACGTGCTAAAGGTTCTTGCTAGTTCCTCCTTTTTCCACTCTCGACTAATAGTATTCCGCTCTCTAGCTCTTAAGGTTGTGGGCAACAGTTTCTACAATAGTGGGGAGTATTGGACTTAGGAGAAGCTCTGAAGGAACCGAGTATATTTTAGTGTACATACAGAAAGAGGAAGGAAAGAATGCAAAAGCGCCGCCTGTCGTATACTAGAGGAAAATACACATTTAATGGAAGTTTTCTTTTGTCTTTTGAAAGAGGCTCTCTTTACATGTGGCCTTCAATCTTGCTCTGCATTAAATTAGTTAAGAGGAACACCGAAGGCTACATATCCTCAAAGCACAGATATATTTATAAGTGTCCATTTTATCGGATAGGGCGAAAAGCAGAATACAGGGAAGAAAGTAGCGCAATTTTTTTTTTTTTTTTTGAAAAATCAAATGGGTTGTATTATATTATTAAAAAATAAGGGTAAAAACGGGGGAAGGGTGTAAACTGCAGGGGATCTTCGAGGAAAGATACTCCAGAGACAAAATAAAAGAAGCGTATGGAGTGTCCTTAAACATCAAAAACATGATCTCAACTTAATGTTTTTTCTCTCTTTTTTTTTTGGGTGTTGAAGGTTAAAAACTGGTATACATTAGCTGTGTAAACATAACTAGCTAGGATTTTCGTCTCCTAGGTCGTGCACTAGTCTCGAACAAACCTCCGGATTCGGAGGTTTTATTATTGCTCCCCGAAGATTCCTATAAAATTGTACATTGTCAATAATCGCTCTAGTCACTAATGAGAGTAAGGTTATAGCAAAGCAATCGAAAAGCTATCAATACTCGTGGCAGAGCATCAAATTATACAGACCTTGCTTTTCTGCTCAAGCTCCGCCTCTGTCATGACTCTGTAGTCAGTATTCACCACTGCACGGCCGGATACATTGTGATGGTCTCTGATATGTTGAATGATACTATCGTTCCTGGCATAAAAGACCCGATGGTTTCCACCACGCGCTGCCGCTTTTCACACTTGATGCAAATATATGGAGTTAAATGGCCACCAACGTGACTGCTCATAACGTTTAGGCTTAATTAGTGATCTCCCAATGGATTTTTGACGGCGCTGTAAAGCAAAGAAGCCCAGTGGCGCTCCTTGAAAGATTTTAAAACTCACCGCGTATATTCTGCTACTCTGGTGCTCGAGTATCTGCTACATCCCGGGCAGGTATAGGTGTTGGTAGCCGGATTGTAAGCGTCCATGAAAGGCCCAGCTGGAAGCCTAAAAGAAGCGTTGTCGCTCATTCTGCAGTTATAACAGCGAATTTTGCTGATATCACGCCGCTGATTATACCAGTTCTGGATGTCTTCGTCTGTGGCGGGTAAAGGGCTCGTTACCTTACAACGAGCCTAGTATCTTTGGTATCAGTTCCTCGTACCTGCTAAGTGAGAATGGAATGAACATATCAGTTTTACGAGTTACTAAACAAGTAATATTGATACTTAGAGGACAGGACATGTTATTTTGCCAATATGCAGTTTCAGGCGGAAGAATTCAGGATAATAAGCTGGAGAAAGAGAACTATGGATTACTTTGAAAGGTAGAGGCTTCTAGTTATGGAGTGGGGGAGAATTCCTAGTCGTAGAGAGGTAAGATTGTTGATGAGAACAGAAACGGAAGCTTCCTGCGTGGGAGTTAGAGCAAACTTATAGACCTTGCCCTGGGTGAAGACAGGCTTCATGTAAACGCATATTTTATGTTAACGAACTAAATTTTCGCAGTGATTCAACAGGCCCTACCAGACAAAGACAATTGGACGTTTATACACATACGATCTCAAGTGCTTGCCATTTGAAAATTCGAGATCCTAGTAAGTTTCTTCTCATAGTGACGTCCTCGAGCAATAGGCACGAGCGAATGGTACTATTCGCTTTACTATTCTTGATTTACGCGAAACGGTGTTTCCGATTATAGCGTGAGTTGAATCGCAGGAACAGTCACGATTGATCTTTGTGGGTTTTCTGAAGGGCTAACGACATTTGCTGTTCTGGTTGAAGAGAAGGTTCATGTCTCAGACTTACGGTCGCCATCTCCGTTGGGATACGCGACGATGCCGGATTTCAAGTTAAATGAAACTATTGATTCTTTGAAATATTTCACATACCACGAAAACGCTACCTAAAAACCTAAGCTTAAGTGGATAGTCAGGTGCATAACCCCTTCTATAACCTCAAACGTCTGGCAGGATGCTAGGATTGATTGGAAGGAATATTCAAACGTTGGGCAACTACTACTTATGCATTCGTGCTACTTTCATTTTGGACAACCTTATTTGATAATGAATGTCAAGGATGTGTGCGGAATTTTCCTTAGATTTTGACGTCTTGTCGACATTTAGAACACGTTGACTGGTGGTAATCGCCTGTAGTAGAATAAATGACACTAGATGGCCCGGTTAAAACAAAGATGTACGACACTCTCTAACCGGATTCAGTTAAATCCGAAGGAATCGTGTAATTTTCTTCTACTTTGTTCATTCTCTCTTGGCTTCTTAAACCTATATTGATTCACGGCCTAGCACCTGACAATATAAACACTGAGCGCGACTTAATACATGAGTCAATAAGAAACCTACTTAGCATGGCTCCCGGCATCTCTAAGAAGGAATAAAAACTGTTGAGAATGCTGAGCTGGGTAGTACATGTAATCCTTCATCGATAGGCTACCGTGTATCTGGTTATCCAATAAATTTCTACTCAGCCTTGTCTTACTTTTGCTTTTACTGTCGATTGTTCCGTAAACTACGAGATATGTGAACATATTCTCTAGAAATGGATCCCATAAGATTAGATCGGAATAGATATAAAATTTCCATCTCTTACAATAGCGATCCTGCTACTACCGAAACCTTCATCATCCTTGTATATATTTCAGTACTTTTTCCCATTCATCTCGTGTAGGCTTCGTTGTGGAAGTTGCGGCTTTAAGTTTGGGTAAGTTGATGCGCTAAATGTGGAAAAAAAAAATCAAAAATTGCAAAGCCTTGCTTTATAAGCAGCAATACGGGCCCACATGACGTTTACCTGAAGAAGAGTAAGAACTATAATGATAAAATCGCAAGAGTATCCATCGTCATGTGAAGGACAGCCCCCTTCTGAACTAATACCTATCATCTGGTTTTTTTCAGGATATATACTTGTGTCTAACCAATGAGTTAACCGACTCCGGCCTGAAAGATGCTGCGAACGCGTTGACGAAACCTCGCCCATCATGTTCGAGAAAGGTGTTCCATTACATCAGTATGAGGGACTAGCGCCTTTTTTGGTTCAGGGATAAAAATCGGTCGTTAAAGGAGGGTCATTTCATTCGTTATAACTATAAAATTGAACTATGAATCCCTGGAATTCCGGCCGATGGTCATGCCATAATTCTCGCTACGCCGCCCACAGATGTCCGAAATAAGCCGCGCTCTAATAACTTTGGATTTCTGTATCAGGTTTAGGACAATTACTATTGTTTTCTGTATGCAGAAGTTTCTTTGTACCTACATATTGAGGACAAGAGAGGAAAAGGGGAGTGGAAAGGTAGAGAGTCTTACAACAGGAATGATAACGGTTTCCATCTAACACCTTACCGATAAAGATACGAGGCTGTAGGCAGCTATCGCCCGATTTCGGAGGTATATTTTTTAAAAGTGCTGTAGATTCCCTCGTAGCTAGAATAAGGCTGATTTGAGTCCACCAGCCCATCGTTTTCATCTATCTCAACTAATGATTAGCGAGAGCCTAAACGAGTGGTCGATTCTTAACGTTGATAGATCCCGCCGGATGTAATCAGGGACTTGTGGGGCGCGTGTTATTTAATTTGCTTGCTTTTTATCGCCCGCGTCTGGCGGTCTTTTTTTTCCTTTTTTTTTCTTCACTTATTAGGTTCAGTGCGGAGGCTATATTCTCCACGAGAGAGGGATGATGAAAGCTATTATATCTTTAAATCAAGCGCTCGCATATCAAATGATCAAATACTACTAAACAAAAAAAAAGAAAGAAAAAAAAAAAAGGAAATACAAAGTCAATGAGGTTAATTGTACTCTAAAGCGGCCGTCGGAGGTAACCACTCAACGCCGAAGTCGTGAACCAAACACCAAAAGAAAGGCAAGCAGGGAAAGTCTACTCAAATACGCGCTAGAAGCAGTATTAACGTAAAGTAAAGTCCTGCAAGGACAATCACTGCCTGAAAAGAAAGTTCTAGCTATTAAAGAAAGAATGAAAGAAAGAAAGAAAGAAAGAAAGAAAGAAAAATATGGCATTATGCCTCCGCCTGGAAGATTAGACTTGGAATAAGTGAATGGATGAGCGAACTCGAGAATAGGGACAAAGCAAACTGGAGGATAAATCTTGATGTTCAGACGCAAACACGCCGGAATTGCTAAGCAGGTACAATTATATAAACTCCAAGAATAGTGCTAATTCCTGAAAATTCTAATTCAACAAGCTAAGAGGCGTATTCTCTCAGATCGAGTTGAAGAAGGCCTATATCAGATAGATTTTGGTAGAAAATATCGTTAGGATATATTAATAATAAGAAAAAAGGTAGTCCTTTGGGCCGAAGTTTGCGATCTATATACCTCGGCTTTCTTCTCAGTCTCGCCTTATCCTGAACGCGGAAATGTTCCCCTTCAGTTAACTCAACCCCTTTATATTCCTTGTGTACTCGGGAAACATGCTTAAGAGTATCATCGATCCTGGAATGATCGAATGACGGCCGGCCTCTCCTTCGCAGATCATGCAGACGAAGGGGCGTATATGAGATTGAATACAGCTGTAAATTTGCGAAGTCGATGAGCGTGAGTCTCCCTTTAGAGAACATGTAAGAGCACAGTCACTTACCGCTCCAAAGTGGACGGTTTGCCCCACTTCTTACCGCACAGGCAGATGTATTCGCCGCTAGTTGCGGTATCAAAGCACCTTTTAAAGACCGCAGGGATTTCGAATCGCCTCTCAGCGAGCCGGCCATCGCAGTTCGTGCAAATTAGCTGGTGGCGATACCAGCTTCGTTATATGCCTTTGCCCATTCTTGGTCTTCCTTACTTCCGACGACGCGGATCTTCTTTTTTTCGACGCAGCGACACTGTAAAAGCACCCCGTGGTTAGTCAACACGCAGACAAACCGACTATAGGGAGTAATCATGGAATAGAGAAGTTAATATATGTATTGTGAAGGAATTTAGTACGCAGTAGTATTCGATAATTACTCCAATAAGTTCAGAAACCTCTTGATAAGCGGTTTGAGACATTGTTCAACGATAAGGCGACTCTAGGAGTAAAAGTGTACGGTGTGAAGGCGTTGCCCCAAAAATACGATGTAAATTGAGCTTTGTCTTCCACGTTCGATAGAAGTTTGTTGCAACGTTGTCGGTCAAGAAAAAAAAAAGAAAAAAAGAGAGAGAGGGAGGCGTAACAGGAATTTTTTCTTCAAAATCGCTCGCTTTTTGGTTCGTAAAGCTCTGATGTCGAGAAGTCTATGTTGAATAAGGTGAGAAATCGAGTTTTTATAGACAAGGAAACGTTCATAAGTGCATCGTGAAGCTACGAGACGCAGAGAATCACCTCTTGATTTTTTCTAGCTCCCCTAGTGGGGCCCGCGGCACGCGGTGATACAGAACCTTCCTCGAGATCATTATTTGACATATTCCGGGTTCAAGTGCTCTTTTGCCCTACGATCGACGACCAGGGCACCGTGCCAATAGGTCTTTCGTATTTGAAACTTCCACTGATATTTGGGAAGGACCATGGCAATGCTGGATGCACGTTGGCCGATATAAAATGAGGATCCCGGTGATTATCGACAGGTCTTACTTGTTGAGATTAAAGTCAGGGCTGAAGAATCCTTTTTTGGACTTTGAACTGCAACCACCAGCTCGCGGCAGAGCAGTTCGCGTGGGGAGTGTACCGATACCATGGCTCGAATCATTTCCGGACGATACGTCGAAAGTATTCGTATTCGAGAATGATACCTCGTTGTGGCGACACGGATCCAGTGTGATCCATCGAGTAACAGAATATGGCTATGGTAGTTCGATTCTTGTGCGAGCACAGTTTCGGATGGTCGATGAATAACCTGCGGCATGTATGAATGGTCATTAATTTGTGCTAGCTTTCTTAATACAGTCAAGTGACTGCTATAAGTGAAGTAAGCTGTACGTAATAGCTCCTTGTCCTTACGCTGTTCTTACGATCGTATTGAAAAAGGCAAAGCCTATAATAATATACACACATGAACAAATGAAGCGAGAGTAGAATATGGAGTTATAGAGAATGTACACACAAATTATTGTTTCCGTGCCCTACTTAGTGTATGACCGTGCTTAAGTTTCCTGCGCCAAACCACGAAACCGTAATGATAAGGCTGAAGAGAATGACCTCGTCAAGAATACCTATCCGAGACTTAAACCCGGACCCTAGCCTGTGCAAAGATAGACAAGTGTGCTGATATACGTAATATCTCTTTGTACCGTGCTGCAGATTGTGAAGACCTTATAGGCTCACCTAACCGTATTGTTAGTAGCGAAAACTACGCGATAAGGTAAACAAACATTGGTCTCGGAGGGTCCGCACAATGATTCAGGCTTCCAGTGTCACATAAGAACCCCGTAGCTCTAAATACAATTGGGAGACATAAGAGAATATCTCCCTTTCAAAAGAGGGGAGGCTAGAATACTTGAAAGGGGAAAATGACAAATCCCAAATCAATGGGGACTTCTCTTATTTAAAAGGGAGAATTTCTCTCTGAACAGGGACCATGAATTCAATTGCATTGCGCTGTCTATTGGCAACGTCGTGTTGTCCTTCGTGAGGAAAAACCTGTCTAATTAACAAGGGCCGGGAAATAAAGAGTACATAAGGGAATATTGTCTGCCCCCTTTCCATCGCGTAACTTTTCCGGACTCTGAACCTTTCAACAATGGAAATAGTTAAACTACTGGGATGTTTAATGTATAATACCAGATTGAACCCGAGAAAAAACATGGCTAGGGAGGCCTGAGTTGTGTAATATATGTGTGTATAAAATTTTTCGATGGAGGAAGTATGTACAACGTAAAAGATTTCATCTCCTCACATACGCTAATCAGCTTCATGAGAACCCAAATCAACAAAAAAAAAAAAAAAAAACACGGCGAATCCAGGTAACCCTTTTCTACATCGGGATATTTATTTATCTTATTTCTTTTTTTTTTTTTTTTTTTTTTACTTTTCCAGTCCCTGCAAGAGTATGGAAAGAACTAACTCTTTTATAAACTTCGCGGCCGCGAGAAGGAATGCGATACCCAATTAAGCATATCTTGTATGATGAGCTCCTAGTAGGAAGCAGAGTATCGCCAACGCAGCACGGTGCTTTGAGGGTGTTTTCCTAGAGAAAAAGAAAAAAAAAAAAAAACTTCGCTCTTTTCCCACACGAATATTCCATTTTTGAATGGGATTTACTTCGAAGGTTTCATCTTCGGCACAATTTTGGGGAATTGACTGGTACCTCAGTGTCTCGAAATTCAGTGCAACTGTTGAGACCGTTGCCAGATCCTATACCGAATGTGATAAGTAAAAATAACTAGACAGTTCGATGTCCACGCTTTATGCAGGGAGTGTAAACCAAAAGGGCCCAATTCAATACATTCCGATCACGCCTGTATTCTACAAATGACTATAAATCACCAACTTAACCAGATCTAAATTTCTTCTGCTATTTTTGCTCATACGTCCTTGCTAGGCTGGCTGGCTTGCAGATTTTGAATATTCCGTGCATAATATTTACTTCGGGCTCCACCTGATTCGTACATTTAATATGCAAGTGAAGTACCGCTAGCAGCTTCTACCCTAAATCACTCAGGGATTAGCTAGGCTAAAAAAACTGGAACAAGTGCGCCGCAGTTGCGAGGTTGGAATGGGATTACATTAGCCAGATACTCCTTAATGACACGTTCAATTTAGACGCATTGAGGGATCATGCAAGCCGGAATCCCACGTGTCATAGCGCCTGGTGGCGCTACCTGTCCACTGAGCTGTTAGATAAGTGAAAATGGAAATGGGATGATCCTTGCGCAACATTCAAGAGCCTCAAGCATGGAAACGGCTCCTCTCTAGGTCTGAAAAGATGAAGGTAGCCCTTCCTTTGGCAGTCCTTTCCAACTGCGGTGCTACGGTAAACGTCGAACGGCGTGTCCGGCGGCCAGAAAGTAAGAGCTGGAGAGATTTTTCAAGAATTCCTTATTGCCCAATTCCTAGACACGTGTAACTTCGGATCCTGTCGACTGAGCAAATCATTGGAACATAAAATAAGGTTTAGGCATGGTAGCGAAACCTTTCAGGACGCCGAACAGCGGAGAGGCTTTAAACGCTCGCCAACCTGGAACTCGTGTCTTCGATTTCTTTTTTTCTTTTCTTTCCCAAGACAGATCGCCAAAAGGGATGACATTTACTCCCTTCCGCGCATATAATTTAGTCATGAATAGTATTAATACTATTCAACTATATAGGACATGTTAATTTCAAATACAAACGTGGAGCTGAATCACATAGGTACATATCTGCAGCGTGATCTGTAACGTAACTTTATGAAGATCATAGATTTGCGGTCGGTAACAACATCGCGGCGTAGATCTCCCAGAATACCACCACTAACAACCTCATGGGCCAACTCTGCCAACGGCGAACGCCCGAAAGGATTGGATAGAAAGCCCAGTGAAGTATCCCGTGCGTAGCAGTTCAAATGAAGATCTCACCAGTATTAGGCAAGGGGTTTCTTGAATAATAATGAATTTATGATATGACATAGAGAGATCCAATGACTTTGATTATCGGTTAACTGACATTAATCATAGCCTTGTATTTTATAGGAGGAGATCTCTAGATATAGATAATAGCCCTTCGCGAATCTGCCGATGATGTCTTGAATAATACCGGGTCGCCACCGAGACTACCTGTCGTACCTACTAAGTATCTACCACAATAGTTATTTATTTATTTTTTGGCAAATTTTCAGCCAACGTTTGTTTAGTTATGGCAATTTTGTCATAACCCAGCAAATTATTGGTAATGAAAAGGTGCTTATCTATATCACAAATAATCACATGCACACCATCCTTCTCTTATCTACACCTTCTCCCATAGCTTCTATCTCCGCATTACAAATATCGAAGGGGCGAGCTTTTACCAAGAAAACGCCACTCAGGATTTCAATCGTCTGGTGACTACGTTATGCAAGGACACGCCAATTTTTACCCTGCGCAGTCGAGGTAGCGTTAGGCAAAACGAGTTATCCCCGACTGTTAACTCGATTGGAAATTGTTTCAATCGATCAAGCGACTAAGCCTATTAGCACTTAACAGGACGCATGCCCATCGCCATGTTACCGTCAGTAAGCAATCCTTTTTACTTGCAGCGCGAAGCGCATGCCGACGCGATTAACTGGTGAATTGCGATTTGACCAAGGTCAATTATCGTTTGCTTAAACACCTTTTCGAATCTTCGTATCAATCGCTGAGGATCGCTCAAGGCCTCAACGGATTCTTAAAGTCATTGTTCAAATAGCGATTATATTTACGATAAAATAGGCAGAAATTATGGATTAGAAGAGAGGTAACAGGTTTTTATTGCTGGCGACGTTCTTTGAAGACTTTTATGTACATGTACCCGGCCTTTAATATCGGTTAATCTCTGGATATATGGGATATAAGGAAGGATGCTGGTTAATGAGAGTGTGGGAGTTGCTCTAGACTGTTTACGGGCATCGATAGGGGGAAAGGCTAGAAGTTCATAACGACAGCGAGGGAAGGAAAGGAACCAAAGGCGAAGATACTGCTGCAAGCATTCGAAAGAGAGGTATTGTAGGGAGTAAATGTGATCTACAAGGCGACGAATAGCGAAAGCAGAAACAAGAAGGGTAGTGGAAGAGCAGTATTAGTGTAATAATTCGCAGAAATGGGTAAGATAAAACGTATTCAAGGGAAAGGAGGGGCAGAAAAGTTAGGTAGGCGGTGAAAGGCCGGGTGTATTGTAGAGCATATATAGCAGATGTACCGATATGTATTTTTGGATCTATAGAGGTCCTCCGCGAAGCAATCTGGAAAAGGAAATCTCCATGCGTGTCCTTCTTTTCCTCGCCCTTTTTTACCCTCCCGTAATCTTTGCTGATATCATCCTGCTTTCAATTCAGACCAGACCCTAGTCCTCTTCGGCCTCGTAGCCTTACCCATAGAAGTGCCGACACGTCAGTAAAAATGTGCTTCTTAAATTACTTTTTTTTTTCTTTTTCTTTTTCATTTCCAATGTGTGTTAGGTATGTCACCCACCTAGTTCTAAAATCCATCCACTTCACCAACACCCCTTTAACTTCACTTTACACGCCCTGGGTTCTGAGACCCTTCTCAATGCATGAATGCTTTCTAAGCATCTACAATGCCGGCCGGCTCCAGGCGATGGTCTTTTCGAGTATACGATACTCACAGTTTTACGCTCTTGGTTTCTTCAGAGCGTTTCGTAATGCAGGACCTTTGCCCGATCCGAGGTAGAAACTTTCAATTCCTGGATGTATCATTTACTAGCGGTTGCTACTAAATGCGTTAGATATACTTGTTAAATTTATATATACATCACATGTCAATTGGATCTGCTTTCTAACCTTCTGAAGCATACGCGCTAAACCACCAACTAGATCGTCGCTTTCTAGAACTCGTGGTTCTTCCTTTTGTCCGAAATCCGCTCGTGATTGTTCGTTTTCATTCGTTGGAAAAATTCCACGCGGTGACGGTCGATTTATACTTTACCTTGAAACCCAACAATATCCATGCCATGTTCCACGACAGCAGAAGAAAAGAAAAAACAGAATTTGATATCCATGAAAAGGAAATACGATCCAACAAAGCAGAACAAGGGAACGCGACGCCTATTTCACATATGTAAGTAAGACTACATATCCTCCTCTTTCAATTAACGCTTCGTCGATCAATTATAAGAAAGAGCCAAAAGAATTCAGAAATTCCAAAAACTGCGAAGAACGCAAAACCAAGAGTTGCTGAACACAAAACAAGGAATAACTATATCACAAAAACAAACTTTTGGTTACCTGGATAACATTGTCATTTTTGATATATTTTCCCTGCCTTACCTTCTCCTAGGACTTTCTTCTTTTCTCCAACTTTATCGAGAAGCAATTAAGAAATTTAACGAAACAAAACTTCGCTCAACAAAAAGAGAAAACGCCAGACCAGCGAAGAGGAAAAAGCAAAAGCAACGCGAAACGAAAGAAAGGAAAGAAACACCGTTGAAATTTCACCTTGGTTGAAAGCCTATTAAGATTACTATTAGTCTATCCACCAGACTTACCTTAGACTATTTCCGTTACATAACAGGTTAGTATCATATCTTTTCCTCCTCTTGCGTTCTTCTATATATTTCTATCGAGTATTAAGCTCCATTCTCTTGTTTGATATCGTGCTTTACATTTTTCCCCTTCTTCTCTTTTATCTCTCTCTTTTTTTTAAACCGCTGTTCTTCTCATCTCTAGTACGTGTTTCTTTCCCATCTATTCTCTTCCATCAATTCCTGAGTTTTTCTTGGACGATATTAAAGGCTCTGAAATGCTTTCTCCTCTCGTAGTCTGTCTTGATATCTTTCTATTCTTCCCATATGCGCATTTCTTCCAATTGTTTTACGCTTCCTTTTCTTCCTTTTCTTCCTATTCTTTTTTTTTTTTTTTCCCTACTAAGTCTTCCTCTGCCTCGAACGTTTTTCATCTCTTCTAACAATTTTCTAGGACTAAAAAAAAAAAAAAAAAAAAAAAAAAAATTAAAAAAAGAGATAGTAAAGGGGAAAAAAATGTCACCATTGCGTGTCCCGTCTCCGTTTAAAACCGCAAGGATCCGGTGAGGCGCTTCTGTCCGCGTCCATAAACCTGGAAACTCCGAAATCCGGGTCCACGAGAAGGCTATGTCCAACGATCCTGTCCTTCGGGTCCGAGCTGTTGCCAAAGGAAAAAAAGGGGGGAGGTATACCCATCCGTTTAGAGGACCTGTACCTGAGTGCGCCGAACGGTTCCGCCAAGGTGAAGTCGTGCTTGGTCTGCCTCGAAAGACCGTGAAGCGTATCGTGGCGTACATCGACGCTGTTCTCCCTGTCGGTGAAGAAATTCTGGGCGTTTCAGCATCCGGAGGGGTGGGTGGTGAAGGTATCTTGGATAGTAGGTCCAGCAGTCCGCATCCGGCGGTGGTGAAAGCCAGGTTCGACGAGGCGCTTGCTGCTTTGCGTTCGCTGAGTTCCTCGGTGTGCGTGGAGGCCGCGTTGGACAAGGACGTCATGGAACGTATGATGAGCTGGTGTTGAAGCTCAAGGCGTTGGGGCTCTTGGATGACGAAGAAGAAGAAGAGGATAGTGAAAGTGAGGGCGAAGTTGACGAAGTGCCGAGGGGTACGTGCTGGTTAGCATCTGCAATGGCCTGGCAGGTTCCGGGGAGGGTTTCTTGAGATGGTCGCCGGGGTAGTGGCCGATGATCAACAGGAGTAGAGGTGTCACATTGCGGCGCTGGTTTCTAGACGATGCACGGCGAGAAAGAATGACGACGAAGTATGCCGAGTCCTTATTTTTCTCTCGGATTGTTCCATTTACCATCGGTTTTTGCTTTTGGAGGACGGAATAACGAAGATCTGTTTCCCAAACACACATAATTAACTATGGGAGGGGTTATGGTTCATTTACGTTATTGGCTTTGCCCAGTTTATCTCTCGTTTTCGCACGATCACTTTTTCATAATATCCGCGCTCGCTTTCACACACGTTTTGTTTCTATGATCTATGTTTCATCGCATCGTATACGTATACCATGAATCTGTTGCGTCCGGTGTTCATGGTGGTTCATTATCGTTGCCGTTTTCTTTTTGCTTAAGCTTAACGATTCTTTCATCCTCTTATTTCATGAATCTTATTCGTTGCTGTAATTCGAGGCGGTGTCCTGAACTGTAATGTGTTTTTGTTTGTCTTTTTCTTGATTGTTTCTTTTGGTTTTTGACGTCTTTTCTTTCGCAGTAAAGTTTGTGCTTCTGGCAGCAAGTTAAAAAAACAAGGCGAGACTATGGATGGTGATTCTTCGTCAGGAAGAAAAGGGAGGGGGAAAGAGAAAAGGAGTCTTTACAGAAACTTCCATCGAAAATCGAGGATTCAAATAGTCTTGCTTTTAGTGGCAATTGCTTTCAAGCCTGCCGAGCAGGACAGGCCGTAAACCCTTTCACGATCATGCATGCTCAGTCCTCATACAATACTACTATTTCCCACTTCTTCAGTTAACTCCACATAATCCCCCACATTATGCCGCCGAGTGGCTTTGGTTTTTATACCTTGCCTGGATCGGAAAAGATTACTCTGTTGGTTAACAATAATTCTTTCAATGGTTTGCTTATTTCTTGTATTTTTTACCTCGTCTTCATTCATTTTGTCAAGATGTTGACAAACACGTACCGATCTCTTGAATTCATCAATATTCACTCTAAATCTTCACCGAAAAGCTTCGCAGAATTCCAGTAACGCCTCATTGCTCTAAGCAATTTCAAATCACTCTATGTGCTGTTCTGTTGCTGCTATCTGAATGAGATCGAAGAGCAAAAACTTTCGGAAACTTTGTAACTGTGACAAAATTTGGGATTTGGTGTGGGAATTTTTTTTTTTGCCTTTGATGGGCACGCGGCCCTCAATTTTCAAAAAGTCGCAACCAACCATCGCCAAGAACGGTCACTCGCACATGCTCAAGGAAAGCTTGAGACGAAGAAGGTAATACTGTATATACGCAGTAGAAATACAAACGACTACTTAAGTATAACGTTGATTAACCATTCGCAATTACTTAAGTGCTCTCAGCGAAAAATGGAGAGTTTGAGAAGTATCGTACCATATACAGACTACAAGACTACCCTAATGAAGATTTCGTATTAAATACAGCAGCTAATAAGGAAATAAACAAAGGAAAAAAAGCAGCAAAAAAACTTTTGGTAAGAGTACTAAGTAAACGTTAAATCAAGGAAAATAGGTGGGAATTCTTCATCATTCGCCCTCATTTACCTCTTTTTTTTCTAAATTTTTTTTTTTTTTTTTTTCTTTCTGTAAATCGTCTCTGCGCTGGTTTTTTTCTTTTGATACAATCCTAGGAGATCAATCATAAGGCCTTACTTCCGTCTCGTTCTTTGGCTATTTTCTATTTCAACTCCCGCTTAAACCTCCGACAATAACGATTAAAAAGATAAAAACTGGAAAAAAAAAATGGAAAAACAAAGGAATTGTTCTTAACTTTTAAGCGAGAAATAAAAAATAAAATAAAAAAAAGAAAAGAAAATAAATAATAATTAACTTTCGTTCTAGCTTTTATAGTAAGACGATTAGAATTTGCGTCTTTTAAGGAAACGCCATTGAAGTGGCAAGACAAGGAAATGAAACCCTTTCCGCGACTCAAAGACGAGATCACGGCCAGATATCATCCAAAGAGGCATTTTTGGGATACCAGACACGAGCGAGGGTCGTGATGGAATATACGCGGTCCAGGCGCAGACAAACTCCCATCAAGCCCCTCCGTAGCAGGCGAATGCGGGGCACGGTTTTCCCCGAGGAGAAGGTACTGTCTACTGAATCGACATGTCTCTCCGATGCAAGGCAGTTCGCTTTATCAGATTAAACGACCAAATCGCTATTTTACTTTTGATATAAAGAGTGTGGCAAAAGAGCGAAATGGTGGTTGATTCGCTGAATTGAAAATTAGGGTGTGGGGTGATTGAACGACCAAGAAAAAAAAAAAAAAGCATCCAGAACAATCGACCATCGGAAAGAAACGCACACGTTTGGATGTTAAAACATGATAGCTTTCCTGTGCAGGGTTCTCGATGTTCAAAGTATATGAGATCCGCCTTATAATGAACGACGTGCTTTTGCGAATACGCGCATTTTAAAGAGAAGTGAAGTGAAAGAGTGGAGTCGAGATATTGCGCTAGTGCCGAGCTGGGGCCGAGCCTTCCAAGCTTTTCAGCCGATGTTTGCTATGACGGACGAAGGAAGCTTCTGGGGGGTAAAGGCTCGAAAGGATCCGACATCGAGCCCTGCGACTTGGGGGCCGCTGACCAATAGGAGGCGTGGAAGGTGACAGGGAAAAAGGTAGTAATGAAGTGGCTCGCGCCGGCCGAATGGTAAGGTGCGAAGCTGGGGAGGAGGGAACAAAAATATCAAGAAAAGCAACAAAAACCAAAGAGAGGTCTAGAATGAAGGACTCGAGTGAGGGGTATAATATCGTTAACGTAATGTAAGATAAGAATACAGAAAAAGGAAAGAATGACAAGGTATGCTTGAGTATAAAGAGACGTGTCAATCTTAGAAGACATTGTGGTGCGTGGTGGAGTGACGTTATACAAGGGAAAAGATGACCCGCGATAATAATGGTCTGTGCCCTATAAAAAACGAGGATGGTGCAACATAAGGAACGAATAGCATTAGGATTAAACAAGAGTGTAGTTTTTGTCTTATTACATCAAATTAAATTATCAAAACAAAAAAAAATTTTTAACAGTGTGAAATGAATGGTAAATAGGACGGTAATCCTCCGAACTTTTAAGATCCCGTTCTCTCTTCTCTCTCTCTCTCTCTCTCTCTCTCTCTCTCTCATTATTTCTTTTTCTTTCTCTTTCATATTTTCCTTTACCCTTTCTTAGGACATGAGTGAAA
>AZLU01000029.1:38519-71536 GCA_002224055.1 Pezizomycotina sp. ARF18
CCATCATGTTCTCATGGTCGTCCAGTCTTACGATCGACTCAGGGGCCTGAGAAGGCCCAGCGATCGAGTAACATCTCCATAGAGATCAGGTCTGCATCCTGATGCGAATAGGTGTGGCAGCAGCGGATGGAAGTTCGTCTGTCGGGAGTGCCAACCCGGCCCCGAGAAATCTCAAGAGCTGGATGGTCCCCAAATACGAGCATAGCCCGTCCTCGACCTCTTTGACTGGTCTGGTGTCGGCGTTGGACGCGGTCGACGTCGGCATGTGGCGTGCCATGTAAAGGTTCAGGTTCGGGGGCCGATGCCTGGTATGGTTCCCGGTGGACGAAGATCTCGACAAACGGCGGGACGTGCCGTGCTGTTAAGACCATTTTGTTGCACTCGACGCGGCGAAAAGACTCATAGTAGAGATTTCGTTCTCTTGAAACCACTTCATATGAATCAAGACGCGTCTGTTATAGGATCAAATCAAGTTGATCCACGTCAGCTTTCCTCAAGTTTCCCCTACGCGTGTCCGTACGTCCTCGAAGGCTTTTGGGTCGTTCTTCCTTTTCTTTAGATCTGCGCATTCGATCTTCCGGAATCTTCTTTTTCTTCCGGAGTTTACGCGACAGTTTTTTTCTTTTCTGTAAAAAGTTATACTATGGAGCAGCAGCCCTGACTCGAGGCCTATGGATAAGGGATCGAGAAGTTGGAAAGGAAGAGGTGAGTTTCGCTGATAATAGCAATATAGTTTTAGGAATGAGGTCGAAGACGATAGTATATTTCTTTCTTTCGCTTTTTCTTTTGATTCTCCTTGGAAGAAAGACTACTTAAGTAGTTTAAGGTATATATTATAGTTAGGAATTAATATATGGAAAAAAAAAGAGTGTTGGCCGAAAGTAAAACAGACGGCCACTAGAAAAAAAAAGAAAAGAACAAAAATGAACTTGGATAAGGTCCGAGCAAGGTTGTCCGTTGAAGAATTACTGCTGCCGGATATACCGTAACTATATCGAGTGCGCTGGATAAGGATAACCTATTGTTCCTGCAATCAATTGTAAGGAAACCAAGCCATTTGGAAAAGAGATAAAATACAGACGTCGAAAGCAATACCTTGACGGAGCATATCAAAAGGAGGGAGCTCTTGACGGGTATTATTATTAGAAACAACGGTTAGAGCGATAGCAAAAGGTATGGTATAATTCGTAAAGGTCAAGTCCTCTTCCAGATTTGATGATCGTAGACCTGCACAAGATAAAGAATGGCAAACGCCAAATCACTACGAAGGGAAAGTGGGAAAATGAGAATGAGAGACGACAAGTAATTCGAAGGATCTGCCGTAGGGCGTAGTAAAGACGGGAGCGATGGCGATGGGGCGTGATTTTGTCCTCTAACGGGAGAACAGGATCAGGAGAATCAAAATATTAGAGAAAGAAAAAGATTTTCTCTCTTTTCTGATATATGAAAAAATCGCCGAATATTTTTTTTTTTCTTTTTAAAAAAAAAAGAAAAAAAAAGAGAGGAGAAAGAAAGTAAGAAGTATACTTATCTCATTTTTTTTAAAAAAAATAAATAAATAAATAAACACATAGACAAAAAAGATGTGGTATTTTGATAAATTTTCTCAGAAACACAGAACTGTCAAAAAAAAAAAAAAAAGCAAAGGGAAAGATTTGAAAAATAACTAAACAAGAAAGGAACACCGGTGTGGGAGGGAAGATTTAAAAAGATTTTTTTATTTTATTTCTATTTTTTAATAAAAAATAAAAAAAAATAAAAAAATAAGGCTTGTTGAAAGCAGAGGAGAGCGCGCAGAAAACGGGTGAACGCCGTTTCCCTTATGAAACACTTGAGGTGAGTGCACAACGCTCGCTTTGCTCGAATCAATCCACGATCTCAATTACTATATGAGATCGGTGAGAATATTATTTAACGGCGAAACCGAAACCATGAATACTGAAGCAGATAAATAATTAAAACGGCCTCGGAGGGTCCCGAGACTGCCATTAGACCAATCAAAACATTACAGTAACTATCCATCTAATAAAGTAAAGCTCAAGAGCTCTCTCCTATTGTTTTTTTTCCCCTTTTCCTCAGCGCTAGTCATACTCGACTGGCGGGAAGAATTATGAATTCGCTCGCCTTCAGTATAGAAGTAACTTTTTCGGTGCGGAAAGAAACACCGCAAGGAAAAACATTTATTATTAGCAGTGAATAACCCAACACGCCAATAAATATCTCCACAAATCATGACCGCAGAGAGCAGCGCAAAAACGATCGTCCGCCCAACATGTCTCCCATTAGTTGTTGTCGGGAAAAACTCCACTTTGCAGAGAACAAAATTGTTTTCCAACAGGGGTCGAACAACTATCACCCCGCTTAGGTGACTTTACCAGAATAATATATATGAATATAGAAATTATAAATAAATAAAAGGTTATAATTTGAAATTAACAAATGTTTTCTCACCAGTTGCGACAATCATTCCGCCACGGAGACGTCAGTCAGTGGGTTTCTACTATTTAGTGGAGCTCCTACCCACACGTGAAAAAGACAATGAGGGCGGCTTTATTATCACCAGAAAATTCTAGACCCGAGCTATAATATCGGAAGTTTTAAATTTAAATATAAACGAAATAAACACAACCATGTATGCATCTTGCAATCCTCCGGATGAGGCGGTAACGCATTGTAGCGGCGGAGCGCAGAGTTTGCGTGTTAGGGGTATAGAAGAAACCAAATGGGTCCTGAAAACTGCTATGAACCCCCCCCCCCCCACTTTATGAGCTCCGAAGTTTTGTGGAGTGGGGAAAATACCCACCTGAAGTGCAAAAATGAAAGGAAAAGAAAAATAGCTATGTTTTCGAGTATTTTTATCCAGGGGGAAAACATGTACGAAATGATCCATCCTTTCGACAGGGTCAGAACTGTTAGGATGATGTATCGTGACGCAGCCGTCTTTATCTCCTAGGTCGCCTTCGAAGGTCCTAATGCAAGGCAGATTCGGCCTCCTCGCTAACCTCGAATCTCAATCGCTTTTTAAGCTGGTTAAAGAATTTCTTCCTTCTTACCTGTCAGTAGATTATCAATTTTTATATATATCTTCTTTCTTTGATTGCAATATTCATTTAGATAACCAGGCAAGGTTGATTTTCCTATTTCTCAATTCTGCATGCATCACCCCTTTTTTGTCAAGTCCACCACAGCGACAAAAATTGAAAAAAAAAAAAAAAAAAAAAAAAGTTTACGCGACTGACAACTAAGTTACAAGGATATTCCTTACTATTTTCTTTCTTTTTTTTTTTTTTTTTTTTTTATGATCGTTCATCGATCTTCCAGCATGCTAACGCAATAATAAAACTCCCGCACTTTCGCTTCCATCAAAGCTCTGTTTGCGGTGGGGACAGCCAGCTTGGATTGTAGGAATCGAAATCTCGCAATTGCAACTTCACTCCTCTTTGCTGCTGAATGTTGTGCAGAGCGCATATATTTATGTATTCACACAAGAACATGCTAGTTTGTTATAGCCTCGCCTAGGGGGGGAGGGGGAAAAAGAAGGGTCTTCTTTCTCCTTCAGACGCTATGGGCGCGTAAATGCTTATGCGCTCGTGCTCCGCTGTCTGAAACTTCCCCACGGGTGGACATGTGAGACATCACCGCCCATTCCAGAATACATCTCGTACAAACATATAAAACATTAAAACATATAGATAAAACATATGTTGTTGTACTGATAGTTTATATAACAAAAAAAATAAAATGGGAGTGAACATCTCAGCACCACGGAATTATTGTGGACACCTTCATGTTGCGGGTTGTCGTCCAATAGGATGGTGAGATGGCAATCTCCGTGGCCCAAAAAGAAAAAAAAAAATTTTTTTTCCTTCTCTGGAACATCAAAAGCGCCATCGAGTGCAAAGATCGAGAAATAAAAAATAAAATAAAATAAATATATACTTCGGCGCTCCATGTCTGTTTCTAGATCTAGTCGGCACGAAATATCGCATTCTTCCTAGCTCTCTATGTCCATCGGCTTTGGGTATTTCCCCGGCCAAGCAGCAACAGATATAAGCAGGAGTTTTCCTCTGCAGCTCGGCGCCTTTCTTGTTGATCCCCCGACTGCAACCATCAACTATCTAAATACAAAAACATTTCTTGCCAAGTGATCTGCGAAGTTCGAGTTGAGCATAGCAGGCAGCTTCTTACCTTCGTTGCACAACAGCTCTTCATGAAATTTCGAATCTACACGGCTGGTTCGTCTGCGACTGGTGAAATACGAGCAAGAAACATTTCTCTCAGATGAGCACCCGAAACCAAAATCCAACCACCACTCAAACATCCTAATACGAGAAACATAAACGAAAAAAAAAAAAAAAAAGAAAGAAAGAAAGAAAGCAAAAGACTCTTTGCATTAGCGTGTTCGGATTGATCGTGCGACTCCCGTGTCGTTGAATATCCTTGCTGCAAGTGTCCTCCTGCGCAAGGTATATCAAATTTAAAACGCAAGTCAGCCTTTTTCTTTAGCGTAGATTTGAATATGTCAGAATCACGAGCCGAACTTACTTTTGTTGAAACTTATCCGCATATTTTGCCCTTTTACGTCAAGATCGAGATTATGTTTGGTCAGACTTGCAACTTCTTTGGAAATCGAAGTAGATGTCCTTCCTCTTTTTGACACGCCGGGTTTATATGAAAGGAACAGCACATTTATTGACCCTTGCTCCGTAAGGCAAGTGAGAGAGTAACCAATCAAAAGATCAAATATCAAAAAATAACCGAATGGTAAGAGTGTTCGAGGCATTTCTTCCATGTCAAAAATGTGTCTTTTCAACGCTTCTAAGGCCAGTCTAGAACAGAGTGTGAAATACATGGAAGCGACCTTGCTCGACTACATCTTGCAGCCTCCACAATTTATTGTCGAGAAGACCAGGGTTTTCGAGATGTATTCCCCCATTTCCTTAACCTTGGATGCCTAGAATCACGGTTGCGTCATTATCGTCCACGGTACTCGACTCGTACTTCGCGCTATCGGTTCGATATTAATTTTTTCTGTTTCTCTTTCCATATTAGCTAGGAGACACGTCTCGTACTTAGGTCCAAGCAGGCTCTCATCCTGATTCGTGTGCTATTTCGTGAAGAGGCAGGCGTCGAGATTAAAAAAGCGGGATTAGGATAAGTACGTGTTTGAGCTCATCTCCGGCTTTATTGTTCAGGTATGCCCCGGCGGTAACGGCATCCCGGCCTCTGTAGCCGAGCTCGGTGGTATCTCTAAAGGAGACTGTGATGCATACGTCAGCATTGCAACGTCCAGCCTTGTCTTAGGGCTCGCGTACAACGTTCTGGAAAGATAATTCCCCCTGACGAAGCCGGGATTTCTCCACCCACCGCAATTCAATTGCAACTTCCCCTTGCTAATATCCGATCCTGTATAATCCCTGGCACTGGCAGGTTCATCATGAGTACCTCAGCCCTAATTAGACAGTGCTGGTAAGGTTTCGATCGATCTTGCATATCCTGGCCATAAAATCGTTTTTTTGGCATTCTCACCTTCGCTTTCGGGATCTCCTTACCTCGTGATAGTGGCATTGCAGTCACAAGCGAAGACGGTTACCTCAGGCTGAGTTATTTTATCGAACCTTCGCCTGCATTTCGGCACGCAGGCGGAAAACCTACGGTTTCGAAGTCAAACAGCATGAAGCTCCGGGGGACGTGTTGCTCCACCATTGGAACTCACGCCTCTGGGAGCTCTAGCCTACGGCCTGCTCGCGTCTTTGGAGAAGCCCCTTTAACAACGGCTTTTCCAAAAAGAGAATTTCCTTATCGTAAAACTCGGAGAATAAATGAGCTGTCATGTTGTCTTTCGCTGCAGTATCAACTTCATCCCAAGGTAAACATCATAGACAGCGGGAGGCCTTTTCATGACTCACTAGTTAGCATTGTAGATAATATGAAATGCATTCAACGGCAGCTGGAACAAATACCTGCAAAGACACCTCCTTCGCGATCCCTCGTAGCTCGCCGTACAGCTGCCCCGTGTATTTCGAAAGAGTTCAGAGACGTTGCACTTGCATGAAGAGAATTCTAGAAGATTGCTCGATCACGTCGGAAAGGGAGCTCTTATGGAAGCTGTCAGTGTACAGAAACGAGTTTTTTTTTTGTCCAATATTGCTATCTTACGCGTCAGCGCGTGATTGATGAGTTTCATGAATACATGGCATGGATATATAAATTTAGAAGTTTGGTGAAGGTTTGCCTAGTGGAAGCTCCATTAGAATATGTGTTTCTTCGTTTTGGGGAGGGTGAGATTAGAGGACTCGCGGAGGGCGGAGCTACTTCCGCAGTACAAGAATTTTTTCGTGTCTTGCGAATCCTCTGATCTGGTTAACTTCCTAATTTTTATTTCTATTCATTTTTTGCACACAGAAACTCTGCCAAACTTTGCTTGACAACGAACAACGAACAACGGCAAATTTTTTTCATACCCGATTGTTTATTTGACTTGTCCATGCATTTCTGCATCATGCGCGCAAAATATATATATATATACTGAAGACGTGGCTATATTCCATCTGAAATACAGTTATCTGAGCATTAAGATAAACTTACCTTGCCCTTCATCCATAGTTTTATACTATTATCGTCCCAAGTGAATTGTTGAATACGCGGACGGTTTTTCCG
Organism: Pezizomycotina sp. ARF18; assembly: GCA_002224055.1. NCBI lineage: Eukaryota > Fungi > Ascomycota > Pezizomycotina sp. ARF18. The sequence goes on from AZLU01000029.1 coordinate 45,180, forward strand.
TGCCATATATCTCGAGGCCTAGTTGGCGGACTCTCACGATGTTTATTCAGAATCATGCCGGTTCATGGCGCGTGCAATGTTCCGATTTCAATTTGCTCTAAGACAAAAGAACGGAAAAAAAAAAAAAAAACTTAAAGCCTATAATCGCCCTATATTTTACCCGAACGAGGCATCGGTTCCTTCTCAAAATTATCTCCAAACTTGTTTCTCCTTTCCTTATTTTCTTCTCTCTTGTTGAATCCCCAAAAATCGTCTAAGCGGGAGGTGGCGCATCGGATGTTTCCTTTCTCCCCCGTTAGCGAAAGCGAAAAAAATTAAGGCTGGCCGCAACAAAACAAAAGCAAGCGAGAGGAGGGGAAACGCAAATGGTAGCTGTAGACGAAGGCACCAATTTTATAAAGCAGCTCCTACTGCGATTTCTAAAGCGAACGCTTGTGACGAGCAATTAGAGGTCATGAAGTGTTCCACAATGTCAGCTGAAACAAGCAAATCAAGTTCGGAACCTGGTCATAGTCTCAGTGTTTCTCCTAAATCCGAGTTTTATCAGGGCCGCTCAAGAGAATAGGACGGTAGTTAAACTGACCAACCGTAAAGCCGAACAGGAAGGGGAAAGTAAACGAAGCGGAAAAATGGCTTTAATGGGGTTGAATCGCAGAGTCTACCCAGGCACTAGGCGATGTAACTACGGGGCTATTAGTACGCTATCGCCGTCCTCTTTGCAGGATTTGGAGGGGGAAAATGTGCTATTTTAGTATGCCCAGCAGGACCGTTAGCTTGATGTCGGAAGCGGGACAACCGTTCAGTCTAAGAGGCTATTGTTGTAAGCACTGAAAAGCGTGAATATGCTATTTCTAGTTTAAAATTTCTCCGTTTGTTGTGGTTCGGTTTGATCCTTTTTTTTTTTTTTTTTTTTTTTTTTTTTCCCGCTAATTCCGAACTCCCGGTTGGCATTATAGGCTTTCTCCGCTTTGATTCGTCCCAAAAAAGATTTTAATTCCCACCTTGTGGCTTCGTCGAAGCGGGCATCCCCCAAAGACCAACCTACCTCTGGGACCGCTTTTGAACCCTTCGACTCGGAGTTTCTTTTAACCATGCACCCCGCAAAAATTTTAAAATATATATATAAAAAAGTATCTGCCTACATTACCCCCAAAACTTATTCAACTTGCCTTGTTCCTTCCAGAGAATGTGTCCTGTGGCAAAGGGTAAGTATCAGTATCTACTATCTAGCAGCAGTTGCGAAAGGAATTTTTCCGTTCGAAAGTCTTTTAGTTCTTATTTTTACGTTATTTTATTTTATTTTATTCGCAAGCTCTCAATCAGTGGTGAGCGATATATCTCAGGGTTGGTATATTGGGGTTGCACGAGAACATAGAAAACCCCCTTTTAGACGAGATTAAAGAAAGATAAATATAGTCAGTATAGCGGGTAGGCAAGGGAAAATTCTCTTACTGCCATAAAAATCACTACAACAAGACAAAAAAAAAAAAAAAAAAAAAGCCTGCTCCCATATAGAATTGATTAGAGTCGTTGTTCCGCGGGAAGGCCATCCTAGAACATGGTTGGTAAATCGGAAGACCCTTAGACTAATCCCCATCAAGAAAATCGTAAGTTAACTATCGATAAATGCCTCCGTTCTTGTTGTAAGGATGGAACCAGTGGCCCTCCTATCGTCTCCCGATCGTACGATAGTATTCGCAGTCAGCTCGTCGAAAGATGAATTTCGGTCGCTCGACCCCTATCATTACCTTTTTTCGAGTCCCATACTCTGAGCTCTTCAAGGACTTCTGAAGTGGTATTGAAGATGCATCAGAGTGCCACTAATATAATATCAGATATCTCCTTGCCTTGCGAAAAAAAACGCATTTATGGCCTCATTGTGGTTTCAGTGATCCTTTAATCCTGTCAAAAAACAAGGAAAACAACAACAATGGCGCACCTTGTTTTTGGAGGAAAGAGGGTCGGGTAAATATTGTATGCTTGGGCGGCGGACCCTATAAAAAAAAAAAAAAAAAAAAAGTAATATCATGAGGTCGCCCGTCCCTCGAATTTTCCAGATATATTCCCTATTCTCTTTCATTTTTGTTCCATCTAGAAAGGATTTAATAAATGGGGATCCTTGTGGATTTTGAACCCCCACCCGTGACGCGAGGGCGTCATCCCCGTCCCTCTTACCTTTGGACGTAGTGGATATAGTAGTGTGTCCGAGCGGCCGGTTTCAACGGACGGAAACTGTACACGAGACAGGAATAATAACCATACCCGGGTCGCAAAGGCGTCAGCAATAAAACAATAGGAAGCTCTTAATTGCTCTTTGCGGAAATATTTTTTTTTGTAACTTAATTATTACTATATTATTATTAATCATTGTCCTTCTTTCTGGCTTTTGACTCGGGGAAGCAAAAGGGGTAAGGCCGACAGAGAGTGGAACAAGCGTGCAGGAGCTTGAGCGACGGCTGCAAAGAACCCAAAGAAAAATTTACCCTTGCGCCTCAGCCCCAACAGCCACTGGCGCCAACCGTGACGCATGACAGGTGATCGTCATGCGCGGGGGCGCGACTTTTCTAGAAGAATCGAAGACCCTCTCTCTCTTTCTCGCACCTCCTCTCAGGGCAACAAAAAAAGCTGGGCGCCGCTCTTACTCTTCCCGAAACAGCCGTGTTGGGCTTTATAGCTATATAGTTGCTCGTCATGAAGCTAGGTCATGAGGGATGCATGCCCCTGAATAGCGCCCCCCTTCAGATATCGTCGCCTTCTTCTCGTTTCAAAACAGATGCTATTTCGAAGTTCACTCGACCTAAGAAAAGTTTCTGTTTTTAGCTATTAGCGCAGGCACCTTCCAAAAAAAAAAAAAAAAAAAAAAAAAACTACAAATGGTTCAGAATTGAACAATGTGTAATTATACTGGCGATCTGTTCCTAATCTGAGCAAGGGAAAACGGAAGAGTTGTCCATCTTATTACTATTCTTCTTTCCTTTCAGACAATGAACGGGCAGTCGTGTTCAAAAAAAGCCGCCTGGTGTTAATCGAAAGCCGCCGGTCGCCTACCAAGGTAGAAAAGTCAACTGTGCGCGTCAGCCACGCCATTGCACAAGACGAAGGGAAATTGTTTTCCTTCTCCTTGCATAAGAACCTGCCAATTTAAGAAACGCCTGAAGTGAAAAGCCGCCTGTAAAAAATAATATAGTAAGCATATATATATATCTGTATGTATATGTATGTATGTTTATTTCCCAAACAATAGAGTTCAAATTGAAACGTACCCTTGATCAAATGGTTCCTGGGAGGCCCGTGCTAAAGTTATAATCAGTTCAACTCTTCAGGTACGTAGGCCACTCAGCGTCTAACAGCAAAAAAAAAAGAGCCAGTAAAGTATTATTACGAAAAACGATCAGCCTTTATCATAAGGTATCAAATTAAAATGAAAATGCATGCATGACTGTTTACTTCTTACTGAAAATTTGCTGGCTATTGATTGTCTTTGGCCATTTTTGGCGTCTCAGAGCAAAGAGAGGGTTTCCGACCGTTCCGCTTTTGCTTTTTATTCTTTCCTTTTTTTTTTTTTTTTTTGGAATTTTTTGGGGCAAAAACTTTCAATTGAAGAAGAATACAAGACGAGAACTGCAAAAAAGAAAGAAAGAATTAAGAAAAATAAACAGGAATACGACGATGACCAAGTAAATAATAATGCGTTTAAAATTTTAGCTAATTAGAGGAGCAGTGGAGGGTGTGAAAGTAAAAAAAAAAAAAAAATGAATAACAGTGAAATGAAATAAAAAGATATAAAAATCAATTATAAAAGGAAAAATGGAAAGCAAAAAAACGAAAAAAAAAAAAGAGCAGCAGGAAAATAATAATAATACCGCTTACCATATGAGTATCGGATCTCCTTAGTCCTCGTCAACACATTGACACTGAGAACGAGAAAGTATCGTGCACCCCAGCCTTAGGTTCCTGGTACGTTCGACATCTCCCAGGGAGCGCGTATACATGACTTCCGCGTGTAGCAGATACAACATGACCCCCTGTATTCCACGGACTTGTGTAGGTGTGGACTTGTTTTCGTTGAGGAAGAAGAGAAATGGTTCCTGCTTGTACCATGTGTATCAGTCGTGGTTGCTTTTTCCTAGTTTTTATTTATTTTATTTATTTTATTTTATTATTTATTTAACTTGAACTGTTGCAAGTAAAAATGAAAATGTGTACTTCCCACGGATTCCGGTGTCAAAAGGATTTATTGATGCAGTAGCACTTCGCATAAGTCGTTCCTGGATCGTGGGTTTTATCGCGAGAGTAAGGGAAACGAACGATTAGCCTTATTATTTACAAGTTACAGGCGTTGGTAATTTCCTACCAAGGTTAATTAACGGGAATAAAAATTTCCCCGTTTGTGGCATTTAGAGAGGAGAAGGTGAGGAAACGGCATGCAAGCCTGAATATGTTACGAAATGCGAAATGAATGTTGAGAAAGATTCTGGCTCAAAGTCAAGCGACCCCCTTTTCTTTGCGCCTGGCGGGCTTTTCTAAGTCAGTACAAGTCAGGTCTACGTGCGACTCTCTCTTAGAAAGGAATGAATGATATTAGTCAACGCTTTCTTTGCTGGCAGGGGGTGTTTGTTCTTTGTATCAGTGGGCTTACCGGGTGTGATCACCGATAAAACCCCGAGGAGATGCTGAGAGTAATTTCCAAGCCAATTTACCCTTGATGCTGTTGAAACGAAGTACGCTATAATGATTTTGCCCGTAGATACTGTTGATGCTTTCGAGAAGATTCTAGTTCGCCGTATGTGCCAGTGACTAGTTAGTATCTCCAAGGCGTCCTTGATCACAAGACAGTCTTGTAGAGAAAGTGTCGAGAAGGAAGGCTTCTGATCCGTTGAAGGCATTGCATTGTCACTGCCACTTTTTCCTTTCCCTGATTCTCTTTCTCTTTCTCTAATTCTTCTCTTTCTGCAATTCTTCTTCTCTTCTGCAATTCTTCTTCTATTTCTGCAATTCTTCTTCCCAAGCGTTTTTCGAAATCTTCAGACTTTCGAAGAAACCTACTCGGCATCTAATTGATCCCTCGACGAAGGATCGGACTACTAACTCGCGCAGACAATCGATTAAGCACAGTATCTCGCCTTTCGTCAATTACATCAACCCTCTAATCAAAAGACTACGAACGGAGTCCTCTAACGAAAAAAAAGACGAGAAAATGCACCCGCTTTAACCATATTAATACACATCAATGTTTAGTGACGATGGCAGATAACGGAAGCCTGTTTAAGGGACTTAAGAGACGCCTGGATAAGAAACACTGCAATTTGCCGGTAATGAATGGTTGGTCAATGCTATATACCTATTATATGGCTTCTCCTCGAAGTCCCGGTCAAAGAATTCTGGATTAATCGATTTAAACTTCTTCTCACAACTTGATTAGTGTGTCTTCTGTCCAAAGTTTATACTCATTCTTCCAAAAGCTGACGAGATTTCCGGTTCAACAATCTCTCTAAGCGTCTAAAGGAGATTAATAAAGGCGATAACGGTTAGTTGCTGATGGAAGACACCTCCTTCGCGTCCAAAGAACGCGTGCCAAAAGTTCTTCCGCCGCAAGAAGGTTTGATTTCTCCCAAGGACAACGTCGCCACGGATAGGTTTGGAGGTATCGGAAGCCGATCTAGTGTCATCCGCAAAAGGATACCCAATAAATGGTTTCTCAACCGTTCCTTCGATGACCGGGTTGAAGCTGAAGGAAGGTTTGCCGAATCGGTGAAAATAATGGTTTATAGACAGAACGTGGAGTACGGGTAATCAAAACAATATGACAGCTACGATGTTAAATGAAAAATATTGCTAGATCTCGTTCTAAGTAAATAATAAATAGATAAATAATCAATAATGAATACTTAAGTAATGAATAAATTTTACTTCTCTAAATAAAATCGAGTGAAATAACAATTTTCCTTGAAAAAAAAAAAGAAAAAAAAAAAAGAAATTAGCACTATAAAAAAATTTAGCACTTACAGTCAACAATCAAAACACAAAAATGTCAAACAGCAGCCCACAACAACCAATTGCAAACTATAAACAGTACGTCGTTACAATTCGAGGCATCAAATCAAGTACTTCTGCATCATCCTTAAGTCTCTCTATTCATATCTGATGAAAGTCTATAATCTTTAAAATCACAAGATGGTTCTTCGTTCCATCACCAACTGGCGGCCAGTGCGGCGTAGGAAACCGAGGGATTACCTTTCGCAGGCGATCTACCTCTTCCGATCGCCGCCTCGATCATAGAGAATCTAGGGACTATGGACCTCGTATCCCTCATCAATACCTCCCAGCACATCAGACAATCGATCCTCGGATCTCATCTCAATCACATAAGGGAACTCGTCATCGTCAAGGATGAGTACTACCACGAGTCCTTCGACGTCAGGGACGAACTCATCGACTCACCGACGCAGAGGTACAGGAGAAACAGCGGCAACTACGACCCCGAGGACTTGTTTTACATCAGATTCAACGAGTTTCCTTCGATGAACTTATCCTGCAGAAGATCCTAGGCATCGCTCCGACGATTCATCCGACGCTGGACCGACCGTTCCCCAACAGCCACCGCTTCCTCACGACACTTGTTCTCGACGGTACTGACGTTGCCGCGACGGCTCTTTTTGGATCCTTCAGCATTGGACAGGGAGTGCAGAGTCTTCCGATTCGTTTGACTCCCGGTCTCATATCTTACATCGCCCCTAATCTCGTCCACCTTTCCCTGCGACACTGTGTGAACATTAACCACTCACAAGTCTGCGTCTATTTACTCATACCTCCAACGCAGGACACGGAGCTGAAGAAGCTAAAGAGAATTTTTCTCTTCAACTCGGAGAGAATCCAGCGAACGGCCCGTTCCACAACAGACCAGGATACGGCTCGCACGGAAAAATAGCACGCGATGCGGACCACATCCTCAGCATCCAACTCCTCAGGATATTGTTCCCGGTCAAACTTCCGATCATATTCCACCACACCGTCTCGATCATGAACAGCGTGCCCGCGTTCGTAACGCGCGCCTTCAAGATCACATGATGCTTCACTCCACGATCAGCTTCACACGCAATACACCTCCGGCTGGTTCTCCAAAGCGAACATCTTCCTCGACCCTATGCTTACGCTGGTGCAGCCTCAGACCGGTGTCTTCGTGCCAGGTCCGTGGGCGGCAGGCTAAGCAAGATGCACGAGAGCCTTGCTTTGTACTCGATCTGCAACTACCTTGACATCGAAGTTGATTGGACCATGTGCATCAACCGCAATAAGTGCCACAGCTGGCGTGTGCAGCAGTATCAGAATGTCGCTGCCATAAACAACAGGACTGGACGGACTGAGAAACTCGGTTACATGAACGGCATCAACGCTCGCGATTACGCCGGTCTGGGCAGCACTGGTGGAGTCTAGGACACGGTCCGCTACCTCGCGTTCCTCAGAACCTTTTACCGCCTTTTATGCCCATTCAATCGCTCATCTGAAGGACACTCACCCCCGACCACTGTATCCTCCATCGGCGGCAAACAAAGAGAAGAAGCCTAACGCTCCCGAGGCCGCATACTTCAACATCGACGGAGACCTGATCGTTCCTCTCCCAGGAGATCCCAATCGTCCGTGGCTTCCGCTGTATTCGGGCTCAATTTTAGCGGCAACCACACCACGTTGCGGCAGGAATGTGCCAGAGGCAAATGCGTGGTGGAAAGTTTGCTCCAACTGCGGCTTGTGGGAGACTGAGAATTCTTCCTTTGCTCTGGATAACGGCGCTATGCACTCGAATCCCGGGCGCCCCTTCCCTATCGGCGAGCTCTGCACACTCTGCGTCGGCAATCAAACATGCCTTATTTGCGATAGTAAGATCAATCCTTTATATTATAGCTATTTCAAATGTTAGAGTACTTGCTAATAACCTTTAAAATGAAAAGATTCTATTGTTCGAACTGTCTTAATCTGGATCCAGACTTACCCACAGGTCCAATGATGAACCCATTCGCGAGGAACTCCCGACCCAATTTCCTCCTCGGAGCCTGCCAGATCCACGGAAACATCTGCAGCACGTGCAGGGACACCGGAGAAGTCCTCACCTGCGTCTGCGGCAAGTTCTTCTGCGAACAGTGCCTGTGGGATAACTGCATGGTCGAAAACTGGGAATGCTGCCGCGTGTGCAACCAGTGGTACTGCGAAAGGTGCTGCAAGTTCCAAGGGAAAGGAGGACGGACTGCACATCTGCGCCGGAGCTGATTGCATGCAGTACGAAGGCCAGTTCCACATGTTTAGAAAACATCAGGGCGTTTGCAACAGCTGCATCGGAGGGAAGTGTCAGCGGTGCCACAGCCCGGTCTGCTTTAACTGCTTCGGGAATTATCGTAAGTAACCTTTTCCACGCTGCTACTACTCTTGTTCTCCCGTATCTTTTGAGAAGCAATATAGAGGACTTGAGCTAATTGTGTTTTTCCTAGAGAGCGAAATGAAGGAACAGCACGGCGTAGAAATCCTCGGCCAGAACGACCCGAACGTCCAATGGATCCACTGCACGCATTGCTTAGAAGCACGTATCAGCGAATGCAACAACGTGGAAGAGCGTTGCGAGGTCATGCACGACATGGGCATCAACCTTACGTCCTCGAACGCCAGCAGCGTCTCGCGAAGGATTGGGTCGCTAACCGCGGCAATCTCTTCAGCGAGTTCGCGAACTTCAACGGAAGAACTCGAATACTTCAAAAGGTGCCTCTATGGGACGTCACGATTGAAGATGTCCAATCGGCAGATAGGAAGACACAGCACGCGGCGATTTCCAGCCAGGAGGGTCCCGTTGTGTTGTACGAGGACGCCCTCACGCTGCCCTCGCGCATACCGCATCGTCTAACATTGCCCGTCACACTATGGAACGCCTGCTGTGGATGCTGGACGCTACTTCGGACCTCAATCCCAAGGAAAAATCGGAACTCATGAGGAACCTCCGGAATATGCGCGATCGCCTGCTCGAAGATGAGAAGAACCGCATCCTCCACGCGAAGGAGCACAGGAAAGCTGTATCCCGTGCCGCGCTCGGTTACCCGCCTAACGCAATGCTCGACGCAGCCCAAGACGACTCGAATTCCGCATCACCGAATCCGACGCTGAGCTAGACGAATTTATTTCCGATTCGGACGACTACGGTGATGACGATGGCGGTTCCCATCCATACCGAAGCCGCAAAAGCGCAGGAAGACCTACGCCGTCGCTGGAGGATGGGTGCCGCTGCAGCAGCCGCCGGCGCGACCGTCCGAGGAGGAGCGCGTGGGGACGAGGAGGGTCGTATCCGCCGTCATTCGATCCGTCGAGGAGGTGAGCCACCCCGCCACCGCCACGAACAGAAATAGGCAAACGCAGAGGATGGTGGACAGTTCATGGATCAGCCGCGTGTCGACCGCGCCTTGCTCCGCGTGGTGGCTCCCAGCGGGGCGCGAGCAGACTCACGATTCTCCGGATCCGATTGCGAGTACTACCAGTGCAGTTCGTGGGTTGAACGTCCAGAGGTCAGGTGCTAGGGGAGGTGGACGTGGTGGTCGTTCCAGGGGTGGCGGACGCGGCGGACGTGGGAGCGCTCCGGGTTCGTCTGCTTCGTCATCGTTCTTCGAATCACGGCGGGCAGGGCGGCAGGTCTTCTGCAGGGTCGTCCTTTAACTCGAACATGGATACGACAGAGTAAGGATGAAGTAGGTATACTTTCAAGGGATATTCCAGCAGTATGCTCCAAAGGATTCGTCCCTTTATTTTTTTAAAAAAAAAGAAAAGAAAAGAAAGGAAACATGGACAGATATATGGCAAGAGTGGGGAAAGGAACTAAGGAAGATAAAACAAAGGGAAATTTCTCTTGTTATTACTACTGATTTCACAATAAGAGAGGATATTATATCCGGAAGCGACTTACTAACAAAGAATACTCATATGCGGACCCATTACCTTTCTACGCTTGTCAACGACACTGTCCACGTATTTCTCCCTTTGTATTCTTCAATCCCTACTTCTAAATTTCATTATTGACTTCTATACTGCTCTGCTATCACTACGTTCCCTTAATGATCCCCTCTTGTATCTGCCTCTGAGGCTTTTCTTCAAAACCGTTATTACAAACAACTCAGATTTAATTCGGGATTCTTTTTTCTATAGTCTTAATGCCTGGTTCCTTCAATATACACAACACCTTATGCTCGTTTGAACTTTTCTTCAGCAGTATTTCATCTTCTAGTATTTTTACATTTCATTGTTTGGTCATATATGCATCGTATCTGGAGTTTACAATCATGTTTCCTGTGAAAAAGATGTTTTCTGTACTGGGTATTCACTTCTCTAGCATTTTCAAGGCGTTTCTCTGGATATATATTCTTTCGATTGTTATTATTGTTCACCTTTATTTCTCTGCTTCGTTGGTATATTTAATACTAAAAAAAATCAATCTTCATAAAGTAACTGTTTAAGTTTGTGAGGGAAGCAAAGAGTCGTCGTGCCCTATCGTAACAAATTCCTCTCAGCTAAATATACATGGTTTCGTAGAAAGTACCTACCACGTAAATCTCCCAAATCCTACTTCACTGGCGAGAGAAAAAAGAAAAGGAAAGAAAAGCGAAAATAGGAAGAAAAAAAAATATCCAAATGACTATTCTTCCTAAATGTTCTCGCAGCTGCAATCTAGAAAGTGACATTCGGTAATGATCGATCCAATATCCTCCGCAATTTCTACACGCAGCCACCGGCCCTGCTGCTGAGAACACCGTTGAGATCCTCCCAAGTGCCTGCAGTAGAGGGCCCCAGGTACCGTCCGGCTTCAACCATTTGTGATGCAAGTGGAAAGTAGTTCCGATGCCGAAGACGCTCAGGGCACCCGGGCTGTGGGAAACCACCCTGACGGGTGGGTAAGCGTTCCCGCGATGCTCGACCCGTTCTTCCACCCGCTACCCTAACCCAGTACCTGTGGTACACGCGGAGTCCATGCCCACGCAAAATATGTCGATCCTGTTTCTGTCCCAGCTGACGGCGTCCGGCGTAGACTGGAAGATCCCAGCGAGGTTGGTGCTGACGCGCCACGCGCTGGTGCCGCGCCGGTGGATTGCACGTGGTTGAGCTGGTTCTTCTCGCCGAGGCCGTACACCTCTATAGTGCCGGTGTCGAAAGCGAGGGACTTCGGGGTTCCCGTCCACTTCCCGGGAGGGCGCGGTAGGTTGCCAGCTTTACCGCTGATCCAGCGCCTCTCGTAGCACTTCCCGTCGAGCCCGACGCCGAAGAAGGAGTTGTGGTCGTTGCCCCAGCTGCAGCCCGAGAACTGGGGTGAACTCGCCGCCCCAGCGCTCGAAGCTGTTCTCGGGTACCACTTCGTGTTGTCCCCTGCATCCACCTGTGGTACATCGCGTGGTCTGTGCCCATGACGACGAGGTCGATGATATCCGTGCCGTCTCGGGAGGTGACAGCGGGAGGACCGATGCAGACACCGCCGAGCCTGAGCCAGTTGCCCCACGACTTGCCGCTCCAGGCTTTATAGTAGAGGGCGCAATCCGTGCCGATGGCGAAGACGTCGATCTTGTTCCCTTGCGAGTGATGACGACGGGCTCGTAGAGAAACTTGATGTCCGCGCCGGTGGTCGTCTTGGTGCCGAGGGTCTGCCAGTCCGACCACGCGTTGTTGAGGTACCACTTGTGCCAAATGGCCGAGTCCATGCCGCGCGCGTAGACGTCGACGTGTCCTTTACCCCAGATGCCATTTGACGGAATTTTAAATACCAGAACCTAGAAAAAAAAGGGGGGTTTTTTTTTTGGCAAGATGTAGACCGTGAGGGGTATTCTAGCTCGGAGGAATCAATGCAAATTTCCGACGAAAAGCTGCTGAATGGTTAGGCTTCAACGACGCAAGAGCGAGGGTCTGATCTTTTATAGAAACTTGACGGGTGTATTATTTCTCCAATGCAGAGGGAATGATGTCGAGAGGTGTATTCGTAAAAAGATAACCTCCTCCTGAGTCCTAAGGGATCGTCCAAGGGTCGAGAAGGAAACACCTATCATCGATCGATGAAAGTGCGGATGTGAATGGAAAAACAGGAAACAGATGAGGATACGCTTCTTAGGACGCGAGGGTCAGGGTTTCGAAGAAATAAAGTTAGGTTTGAATCCCTTTGGCGAATACGGGAGTGGGCTTGTGCAACGCATCGCGAGTTTGTTTAGAGCGCGAAAGCGACAGCCCGGCGTTGTGTAACCACGATCTACAGGCGCCGGAGAATATCCGAACCAATGCGGCATCGCCATCGATAAGGAAATCGTATGATCACTACGCGTTGTGATGATTTTGGTCCTTTAGGATGGCTGAAGGGGGAATGAGTCTCGCCGCCGAAGGTGTCGACAGGACACCGTAACCGATCACGATCGTCTTCCGGGAAGTAATGGGTGAAAGGGAACAAAGTTCGTCATACCCACGGGAAGAGATGGACATTTTGTTTCTCGTCGCGAGGGTTCCTATTAGTGGGGCTGCCGCTGTGATACAAACTTAGTGACGCCGTAAACAATATTGTGCCTTGGTGAGACTGTCTCCTCCGTGAGTGTGTTAATAATAATGGCGAGTGGTAGAGAATAATGCCGTCGGTCTTGTGAATGGATGATATTATTAGGAAGAGGATGAAAAAGGATACGGTTACGATGGGTTGGAACGCTGCATTACAATAAGGCAGTCGAGAAAAATGGTATAGAGCAAGAACAACGCAATAAAGACGGAGCGGGCGTCATGTAATCGACAGACTTGGGTTTACGAAGAACAGATAAAACAAACTTGAAGAGTGATAACGCTTAGGAAGAAAGCTGTTTAAGAGCTGAAGGTTTTGCTTAACGTTCATGAAATAAAGTATTGAAAAGATTGCTATGAGGTGTAGGATTTCATAGGAATGTAAGTCTGCCTCTATCCTGAGTTCTGTAAACAATAATTACAACTTCCGTTGGGGTAGGATGTGTTCCACATGCTGAATTCGGATTGACAGCAAGGGCCCCGGGTCACAGCCAAAATACCCATGTAAAAAACTTCAACAAACAACCTGCTCGTGCGGGAATTATCACGGTAAAAATTCATACTTGATCTTTGAAACTCAGACGCATTGCGCGATATCAGTATTTATTCTTTACCCATGTCCAAGATATTCATGTCGAATCTTCGACACGAAAATGTCCATTTACTACTAGAATAATATAAGAAATTTGGAACACCGTATAAATCATGTAATTGATTGGGCTATCTCTTGCGTACTGGAAGCCTCGCTGTGAAAACCAAAACATGCTGCCTGTAATTAGAAAAGAAGGATTCATGGTCCCGTGACCCCCTATATGCATGCCGGAATTTAATAAAACAGATACCGTTCGCTGTACCGCACCTCAAAACAAGAGCAGAATAAAGGCAAATAGAGATAAAGTGATGAGTAAACGGGCAAAAATACCGTTAGGTTACGTAATAATGATATTTCGTTGCTGCTACGGTGATTCTAGACACCGTAATATAGATATAGAATATCCAAGTTTCTCTGGATCTTCTGAACAGTCGTAAAGAGTAGAAGATGATTGACTGGTTATTAAGCTAATTTTGGTATCGGACTATTGTTTTATCGGACACGTCCGAGAGTTTGTGCCCTTAGAAGATCTAAGATAAGTGGAGGCATTTCAGAAGAACTATAACGTGCCATTCCCTGTAACGGAATGATCTTTTCCTACTAATAATCTGTACTGCAACAAAGGTTCGCGATATCAAGTCTACCAGCCGAGACAGCGAGGTCTGCTTTTCAACGTTACTTTGCTAGATGTATAGATTACGTCTTATTTTTTCCTATTCCATATTAGTCAATGTTGGGATAAATGTCAATATAAATTGGTCGGTGACTGTCCGTAACAGTATATCATCCGCGTTCCCCGTGTATCTAAAATTACCAAGAAACACTGTACCCAACAGCGTTCAATGAGTGTGTTACATTGTTTATCAAGAATGTCAACCCCCCTTCTTTTTCAGGCAGATCATAAAAGGTCTTCTCTCTTTTTTTTTCGGGTGAAACAAACGCAGAAAAGGTTACTCGATAGCCGACTAAGGAATAGATGACTTAGGGTCAATTTAACCTGCATCAAGAACGGTAACAGCTCGACGGCAATAGTCAGTTCAATAGCTATCCCGCAGGTGCCGCCAGAATAAGAAACAACTAGAAAAATAAAAAAGATCGGTCGACCTAATAAATTGTGGTAATCAAAGGGAGAATAGTCCAAGACCTTTCCCCATTCTATACTACGAAAATTGATTCGAGGACATGATGTGAGAAGATGGCCCGTGGATTAGAGGCACTCGGCCAAATGAAACAGCGACAGGAAGCCGAACATATTTAACTGCGCCCTCAAGAAACAATTCTTAGGAAATATATGCGCGCGAGCAGTCAGGCCTCCCTTGAACCTCTACGTTGCCAGCTACCATTCCACGCTACTGCCAGCAAGAAGTGCACTTTAGCTCGTTGCTTCGTGGCACGATCGTCGAAACGTAATGAGAGAAGGCTAAACAAAAGAAGAAAAAAAAGAAGAAGAAAAAAAAGAGGCCAAAACTTTGAGACATTTCTACAGGTCAGAACTCTTGCTTATCTGCAAGTACTTTTGCGTATCCTTCGTTGTTTGTTGCGTATAACCTAAACGAAATGGTATTGGGTGTCAGTTATCACGATACTCCTGTCAAGGAGGGCTGGGTGGTTTGTAGATTAACCTGCGTATTTTAATAGATTTTGAGAGGGACCCACACTTTGATGCGCGGAATACTTTTGGGATTAGTGCTTCACTAAGTGGTCAAACGTACCACTTCGCCGGTGGATGGTACAATATAGAACCACAGAAAGAGGGAACTGAAGTACATACAATCCAGAGATCGCGCACGAGTCCTACTAAGAAAGGGAAAAAGCTACACGTCAAAATAGCATCCACCAAGTATAACCGTTGTGGAGCCCTGCGGAGGCCCAACCGAACATATTGAAGGCGATGCATATATATCAAATTCCTCGATTACTGCTTTTCGTAAAATTACTCCCGTGTATTCTGTGATCGTGAAAGTCCATCGTGTATACTTACAGATAAACGAAACGACATTTAGGGTACCTGTGCAAAAACAAAAGTCGCGAGGGAGGTCAAATCCATTTTCGTCGCGTACATCAGTATCCATCGTGTAGAAAGTGGGTCCTTTAGAGTATATAGCTTGATAATATAGCAAAATCCCTCTTTTGGAGGCGTGCGAGTGTGTTTCGATAGATGGCACTGAATTGTTGGAGATTCTGCGATCGTAGAGAGAGTGGAGTGTCGGAGAAAAAAAGAATATTGCAGTGTCTAACATTTTAATAATAAAAAAGCATTCTGTATTGTATTAGTTTTAGTTTGAATGTTGGCGTGCTCAAATAATTAGATCCGTGCTAGAGTAACGTAGCCAGAGCATTCTCTCTAAATATTCATGATCTTCCTGTGGTACTATGACGATAAATTGAGTATGAGAGCTGCTGAGATATAGGTTGAAATAGAATTGTAAATAGAAGGCTGGTTATGAGATTAAACCCTAAGAATTCGTGTCTAGCATGAGTTAATAAAAATTGTTTGGGTCACTCTATCTTCCTGATAGGCCACTCGAGACGCGTCTCCCCAATAGTCAAAGACATACACCCAGCCTATAGTAAAAGTAAAAGGACGAAAAAAAATTTAGAAGTACGCCTGCGAGCCATTGAATAAATTTAGTAGCTTCAGTTGCAACGTTACAGCAATGAGATAGCAAGACACACGACCATGACGCCTTAATAATGTAATTGGGCTGTTTCTACACAAATATACCAAACCCCTTTTTCTATAGCTCCACAGTGATATTAGATAGTAAGAGGCGATTTATTGTTTATTGTATGAGCTGCAACAGTACTGTTGATATGTATGTATGCGTTCATGAAATTGTCCTATGTTTCTCATTTTAATGCCCGAAAACTCATTGACAATTCATGATAATTGTCAAAGGTAGGGGGCTAAAAGAACAAAAAAAAAAAAAAAAAAAAAGTAGGACGTAAAAGGACATTACTGGATATTGGTATAAATTCAGGAAGATCTCGTGCGTTCTAACAGGGCCTATTGTTCCAGGCCCTGTCCGCCACGGCCGTTTCTCACTGTGGAGACCGTTGGCAACTTGTGCGCGCCACTATCTATTCGTACAGGGTAGAAAATATGGAAAAAAAAATGTTAATGAGCGGAGAAATTATGAAGCTTTCTATGGAACGAAAATCAAATATGCGCATCGTCAGGCAAACTCCCTAAACGAAAAAGCGAAACGAAAAAAAACGACATTAATATTGGAAGCCTGTATCTATATTACACCTATCAGCGTCCAATCCACACCTGCTTTCACCTGCTTTTCTATATCTCTCTCCAAGTATTAACCAAAACAGCTCGGGGAGTCGGTCCGGTCTTCCAGTAGTGAGCGGGCACGGGCCCGGTAAATCTCCTTCCAGTTAAACCAAGTTCACAATATTGTTTTTCCAGTCCGACTGCTAGGCTCATCTAGGCTTCTCCGGGCCGTTCTCCGCGCCCTAAGAGGAGCATTGTGATCACGAAATAAGAGGCAAATTGTGTCAGTATAATTCTTTTTTACACTTTAGCGTAGCTAGTTAGCACCTAGTTGCATGATGTCAATTGATGTACCTTGTAGCAATATAGGAACACGCTCCAAGGGGAAACGGCAATTAAGAAAGGTACGAAAATTTTGGTTAGTACGCCTATGGCTGAGGGTTCATGCAGAACCTTAGACACCTTACAGACCTCTAGAAGAAATGTCCAATTGAAAATCGAGTTAGCTGACTAGCCATGCAGATACCGTTTTCTTTCAAAAAGAAAACAAAAAAAAATTTCCTCGCTTACTAGACTACTAAAATTTACCATACTACGGAAGCTCTAAACACATCATGGCTTTCCTCGTCCCGCAAAAGTTGATGAAATCCTCCGAGAATTTGGGCTGTGTCGTGGCGTTTTGCCTAAAACTTCTCTTTTGCTCTCAACCCCCTTTGGGTCGGCGAGCGGTTTGAAAACCGTAGCTATCTCTTCCCATTTCCACGTCTCCCAACTCCACCGGTCGCGCGAGAGGATTCAAAATCGAAGATCCAGATCTATCTATTCAAAAAGCTCGTAATCACAAGACTTTAATCCCTCCCTCATCCATACTGCATATAGAAACAGTAACCAATCTCCACTCTCAAGCTTTTGGTTGGTTTTTGGCTTACTCGCTTCTCGCGCGATTCTACTGTTGCGTTTCTTTCTTGGCTTGCACTAAAAAAATTTCCTCCCGATGTTTCTTTTTCTTCTGATAGGGTCGCGGAGTGGAACGAACCCCACTACGCTAGTACGAATAGATTTTTAGTAGCGGATAGATGTAGATATACTTTCATCACGCAATGTTTTTTTTATTAGTTCACAATTTAGCGGCCGTGTACTATTACTAAAAGGCAAATATTTCCTTTTTCTTTGATTTCGAGATAAATTTATTCCTCTTTCGTCACCCTGCGAGACTTCTGTGAAATCGTTCGTTCGAACCAGCGCGCATCACTACCGAGAAAAGAATTTTCGCGCGATACTTCGCGGATTAGGCCACGTAACTCCACATGAAAAAATTCCTCAAGGTAAACAGCGGAATTGTGCAGAGTATTTCCACCTCTTCAAGTCTCATCTTGGAGATAGGAAAGAGTAAAAAAAAGAAAAAAAAAAGGGGGTTGTATCATTGCTGAAAATGACTCAAGAAAAAAAAAAAAAAAAAAAAAAACCGCTGAGCATTCGTCGGCGCGCGTTGGCATTCCCTTGTCGCGATTAATAACGCCCATCACCACCCGGCCACTGCCCCTGTATGCAATTACATGCTATAGGCGGAGAAGTGTGGGTATCATTCGATTCCCGATCGCTCGATTTATTTCAAAAACGGATAGGGCTTTCTCGCATGTAAGACCCTTAGCCGTTAAATCGCCGGGTGTTAGTCTGATTGTGAATGTCTCTCGCCAGGGAAAATATTTGATTATTTGGTCCAATAATCCAAGAAAAGACTTGGTAGGGTAATCCCAAGCTGCGATATTTACTGGTAATTGTGCTCTTTTTTTCCTTTTCGTCGTAAATATCCACAAGTCGCGCGAAACGAGAAGAAAAAAACCATGCACGTTTTCTCCGCCTTTTCCTCTACATCTGCAGTCTTTCTTTCGCTATAGTTGCAGAATCCTTGCTGCTGCTTTGCCAAGTGGTCCATACCCAACAGAGGTACTGCGCGCCTGGGCGATGATATCCCAGTATCGCTTTTATCTCAAGAAAACCGTGGAAGATGCCGGTCCAGTAGAATAAAACTTGATTAATTGTACTGCGCCGAATTCCGGCACGCAGATTAGCAAGCGTAGCTGGCACCAATTAGCAAAAACACACCAAACCCCCTCAACCCAGCAACACCGCCCTACGAATATGCGGAGAAGAAGCAGAAGAAAAATATTTAGCTGCATACAGCAGTTCTGTTTGATATTTCCAACCGAACTGGATCGATCAAATATCGGTGAACGGGCGACCGTGGGATGCGTGAGCCATCCCACAATCGTTTTTAGTGGGCGAGGGCCCTTGCGAGGAACCTCGAGATACTTTCGAGGCTGTTATACCAAGTCGGGAAATTTGATTGACTGTTTTTCAAGAGAAAAAGAAAAAAGAAAGAAAGAGATATTATCTCAGCTTCGTGAAGTATGCCGCAGTATTGCCACTCCAGTCGCCACAACCGTACCTTTCCGAGTTTTCAGAAAGGGAAAATTTGACAGTCAAACCCCATAGGGCTGAGCCCCCGCCTAGCGAGAATTGGTGATGATGCCATTTCAACCTAAGTCGTCTTGGACTACGGCACGAGCCTTTTCTTCCCAGAAGAGCCGCAAACCCCACAAATGTTTCAGCTCGAAGCGATAGAAAACAAAAAAACGAATTTAACGGTCCAAAAAACCCCACCGTGACGAAAGCTCTAAACAACACCAAGAGTCTGCTTAGAAATCGAGATATCGTAATAAATGTCCGAAATATCACCGAACGAATGGGGGCGTAGAGCTGAGAAGCTATTCTTACGGTCTAGCAAAAGTCTAATCATTAGTATATGACACTTCTGAACGGTTCGTATCTTGTTTCCTGTTTCCGTGAGGTGTAAGCTTACTGACCAGAGCATTTTTTCGTTCATTTAGTATCTGTTTTTGTCGGCCGATATATATATATATTTCAGTAAAATCACTGAAGCTATCGACGGGACAGGATAAGCGTACTAGACTAAAAGCCTGAAAATTGAAGGATAAACTGTCGATGACCCACTTAGCGGGGTAATCGGTTCCATGGCGATGGGCCTGTTCGTCTATAAATTGCGGCGACTTTCCCTCTGCAACGACGCATGGAGAAATATTAGCTGCGAAATAAAACAAAATCACCAGTTTGAGAAAATCTTCAGAAATTACATTTTAGCAAAGGGTGTGGCAAAGTTTAATTCGCCAAATATAAATTAGGAAAAC
Source organism: Pezizomycotina sp. ARF18 (assembly GCA_002224055.1). Taxonomy (NCBI): domain Eukaryota; kingdom Fungi; phylum Ascomycota; species Pezizomycotina sp. ARF18. Next base: position 64,750 of record AZLU01000029.1, read on the forward strand.
CGCATTAGAAAAAAAGAAAAAGAAAAAAAAAATTCCTCAACTTCAAGAAGAAACACTCACCGGAAAATGACCGCCAACGCCCCACGCAACATCGCGAACGTGAACTTCGACGATCTCGCCGAATCCTACAAGAAGGATGCCAACAATGTAACCCGCGAGCCTGCAGTCCACCTCGTTTCCCTCGCACCCAACATTTCACCATCCTCCCTGGTGCTCGACGTAGCATGCGGGCCCGGTGTCGTCGTCGAAGCCATCGTCTCTTCCTACAAGGATTCACTACCGGCGATATCCACGCCGTAGATTCTCTCAGGGCATGGTCGACCAAGTAAAGTCCCAGAACTGGCCCAACGTAACCGCAGCCGTGATGGACGGTCAAAACCTCGACTTTCCCGAGGGAAGTTTACGCACGTATTCAGCACGTACGGAATATTCATGTTCCCCGACTCGCAAAAGGGCTTGACGGAAGCAAGACGCGTTTTACAAGACGGCGGGTGGTTCGGCAGCGCCAGCTGGAAGAGCGTGCCATGGTCTGGCGCCGCGATAAGGGCTTGGAGCCGTCTGAAGCCTGACGCCGAGGCGGTTAAGTGGCCGATGCCGGAGAGGTGGACAGAGACGGAAGACGTCAAGAAGCGTCTTGAGGATGCCGGGTTTAAGAACGTGGAGCGAAGTACTTTGATAGTTATACGGTGCTTAAGAGCTGTAAATTCATGGTGGACATGATGAGGCCGTTCTTGAAACAGATACTGCCGCCAGTGGCAAGCTGTCCGATGACGAGCTCGACAAGTTTTGCGAATATATGGCTGATGAGATGGAAAAGGACGAGGACGTAGAGCTGAAGGATGGACACGCAGTGGCAAAGTCCGTATCGGTTATGGCTTGTGGAACAAAGTAAATTGAGCCTGATGCCTTCGTAGGAGATGGCGTTTATTAGAAAGAATTACGATCTATGGTCTTTTTGTGCAGTTACCACGAAATGTACAACCTGATATTATCAATGCCCAAAACTCTCTATATAACAAAAAAAAATAAGTAAATAAGTAAAAATAAATCACCAAATGAATAAAAAATCCGGACCTTTGCTGTTTGTCTGCGAAAAGCGGGCCTTTAAATTATGGATATCTCTACCCATAAATAAATCGATAGAATAAAACCTCTCCTTACTACATTAAACTGAAAATATTTCAAGTATTAGAGAGCTTTTATGTGTACCGAAGTATCGACGTCGTGATGTTTTGCCAAAAAAGGTAGCAAATATTTAGACGAAGCTCTCCAGACGCCGACCTTGGCCGATTTTGCCGCCCGACCCCTTTTTCCGTTAACTCCTAAGTGGTCCTCGGCAGTCATCCGCCGTTCTCCGCATCCGATCGTGTATCGGAAGTTTATTCTCTCCCGAAAAATACCAAAACAAAAAAAAAAAAAAAAAAAAATATTTGAGAAGACCTTTGGGGAAGAAGTGAGTTCTTTACACGATACGCTCGCTGGGGCTCGCCATGAGGTGCCCGACTTTAGAAAATTAACAAAATGAAACCCAATGCTGTTGAGAGAAAGGTTTACAAGCTGAGGAAGAGGGGGCCCTGCCCTCCCACCACCCAAGATGACTCTAGCCTCATTCCGATTACCTTCGTCCTAATTAATCACGTGCAAATGTATGGATGTCCCGTGATTTCACGTGATCTTGGCATGACGCCCGTCTAGAACCCTCCTAAAGTCGGGCATTTTTCTCCTTGGCGTTGCCCTCTGGTCCCAACCTGGTCACAAGGAAATAATCACATCACACTCTCTCAACAAGCATGCGACATCGCCGACGAAAGAACTACCAGATCCTCGCCAACAACCTCGAGTCCAAGCTCCGCAACGACTGGAAAAGCTGCAGAAGATCACCGTCCAGTTTTTCAACAAGTAGTCCGATATCGCCGACAACAAGAACTGCCGGATTCCGCCAGCCACCATGAGTCCAAGCTCCGCAACGACCCGAAAAAGCTGCAGAATATCAGGTGCCAGAGCGACCTCCACCACTACAAAGTCCCACCTCCTCAGCCAGAGCCCCCAACACAGTTTTCCTACTTCTTGGCCTCGGACATGGCTACGCGATCCAATAAGACGATACTGAAGCCTGATAACGTTATTGAATTCATAAAATCCGCCAAAGAGACGGCAGATAAAGACGGGTTAGACGGCCTACTTCAAAAACTGGAGGAACTACGTGAGGCAGCCGAGGCGGTCAGCAGATCTCAATCTGCGCAGGTCTGACCCGCCAACCTTTTAGCTACCGAGGTTAAGCATCGCACTAACTATATTACAGACCCTTCGACCTTCATCTGTTAAGGCAGTTTCAATAGCTTGTCAAATGACCGGAGTCACCTTTGAAGAAGGGTTACCGGAACATACCTGGAAGCTTACTGACGAGGTCCTGGACGCCGAGCTACGTTCGGAACAAAGTGGGCGGTAGGTTCTTTATTGGATTGCCTCCTCCCTCCTCCTCCTGATTATCCCTTGACACCGCAGCAGCGGCAGCTCCTCCGTCCTGCCTCTCCCTTGCTCTTTCTCACTTAAATAGCACAGAATTAATATATTGGCAAATCGAATGCAGAGGCTGCTTTAGCCGATCTTGTCGGAAGTAGTTTGTTGCCTATTGACGTTGTGAAGCACTGGTTCGCACCTCAGTCGGCATCGTCCTTTACGATCGCCTAAACTGCTACAAACTAGAGGATAAAGGGGTTACGGAGCTTAAGCTTGAGGGGAGTTTGGGTATCGACTCATACAGGCCGCTCCGGTTACATACTCCGGCTTCGTGGACTATGCCATCGTCATGTGTGATGCCGAGATCGAATCTGCCCTCGTAGCGATAGAGGTCAAAACAGAGCTATCATTCAATTGATCATCTATCTGAGTACGAACGCTTTCTATTACCTCCCCTTTTTTCGTTCCTGGAAATAGAAAAGATGCATGGTCGAATAATTGAGCAGAATAGTGGACAAAAGGAAATGGGAAGACCAGGATGATACCGCGAGGCAGCTGCTAATATTGTTATTTTTTATATATAGCGGTATACAGCAACGTCGGATGGAGGCAAAAAAAAAAATCGTTACAACAGTATACGGAATCGCCGTAGATGGAAAGCAGTATCAATTTTTTCGGCTTGACGAAACAAAATGCCTACAGGCGTCACGAAGGCTTTTGTACAAAGATCCCACGGATTACCATCAGATCTTCAAATTCGTGGACAACATCCTACAATCAACAATCCGCCATCTCCCCATACCACCCAAATGGCCCAAACGTAATGTTCCCTCAACCGTAGCCCGGCGGACCAGAAAGGTGGAGGAGCCGAGTTTGTTATAAAGGAAGACGAGCAGGCCCTCGCTAAGGAGTGTCTATGGAAGTCAGTGACGACGAAGATTATTATTCTATTGTTGTGGAAGATACACCCTCTAAAAGCGTCCGTCTGCAGAAGCACACATCGTCATAAAAGGTTATATTAAAGAACTAGCTGTGTGTACTATTATCTCAGTCTATAAGAATCTGTAAAAAAAATAAAAAAAATCTATCGTCAATAATTAATGTCACTTGACGCCGTAGCACTAAACATGTCCGTTGCGCTCGCACAACCGCATGGGTGCTCTCCTGCAAGTTTTCGGAAGAGTCCGGTCGAGACTACTGCATGAGCTGCTTTCCCCCCAATAATCAGAAAGTTGATGACCCCATGGCACCGTCAACAGCTTCTAATCAACCGTCACATCAAGCGGACGACATCGCAAACATCGCGTCTAGTATACCAACCGCCGCTTGGAGACTGAGAATCCGATCCTACCATGCAAAAAACCACGCAAACAGCTGGTCCCGTCTCGTGCCCGCATCTCTGCCAACAGGGAGAGCTGAACCCCACCAAAAAGAATATACTTATTAATATATTACGGCGCTTAATTTGCTTATTCACCAACTCACACCCGCCAGAACGAATGAAAGAATTTTCTATGTCCCTCGCCTACGTAGAAGAAGGTTTTTTTTTTTTTTTTTTTTTTTTCAAAAATAGTATTTCTTACCATTAAATTTACCTAGATATATTATTATAAATAAATTGCGCGTACGGCACACGAAAAAAGGAAAGGAAGGAAAGAAGAAAGAAGAAGAAAAAAGAAAGAAAGAAAGAAAAGAAAGGAAAAAGGAAGAAAGAAGGAAAAGAAAGAAGAAAAAGAAAGAAAAAAAAAAGAAAGAAAAATCAGGAATAATGAGCACCGAAAAAATTCATTAGGGGCGTAGTAACAAAGCCGGCTTTTGCCAGCTTAACGAATAAGCGCCAGTTTCACAGGCTCTTGGCGTATGGACCAATGAAAGTTTCCCATCCCCTCAAGAGGTGCATATTCCGGCGTGCATACGCAGATTGCATTGCGGCGTCAAAATGTAAGTCAGCCCCCCTCTTCCTTTCGCAGTCCCTTGTTTTATTGCGTAAATTATTGCAATATTGATCAAAAAAAAAAAAAAAAAGTGTCTGGAGCTGCGTGTCCAGCGTTGAGCGATGCGATGTTGCACTTTGTTTTTTTTTTTTTTTTTTCCACGAGCTTTCTCTCCTTCGACTTCCAAATAGCAACGGCTGTGATAGACGTGACGATTGCCGATGGCCCTTTAGTTTGCTGTCACAATCGTGGTGTAGAAGCAGTGTGCCACCATTTTCTCTCGAGGAAGAGAAAAAAAAAAACTGGAAAACACAAAAACTTGGAAAGAAAAAAAAAAAAAGCAAATGCAGAGAACAACTGTTCAGCGATTTTTTCGGCGAAAAGAAACCACCAAGAACGAAAGGAAAACAGCAAAAAAGGAGCTCATCGGTGTTCACTCAGCTCTTCACGTCCAATCGTTTGCTTTGTAGTTTGGTTACTAAACCACGATCAGCAAGAAAGGCATCTTGAGTAGCAAACAAAGAGCGGACGTGTAAGTTTTTTCGACCAAACGTCGGTATTGGCGGTTAGAACATAACAAAGCAACTGGTAATAATAAAAAAAAAACAAAAAAAAAAAACAATTTAATTATTAAACACAATGTTAACATTATCTTACTTGCATTTTCTCACCAGTTGCTCGTACGCAGTTTGCAGCCTATAGTAGCTAACGTTTGAAGGAGGAAAACGCATGTGATAACAAAGTGGTTGTTCAATATGCGGTACATACAGCACCCCTAGACAATAGAGCGGCCCTTCTTCGGGCATGAAACAGGCGTTGTTACGGGCGCTCATATCTATCTCCGCCCGTTTATTTGGAATAGAGCACTCGCACACTTACCTGTACCGAAATATATTTTTGGGAATGAAAAGATTGGATATACTTGTAAAAAAAAAAAAAAAAAAAAAAAATGAAAAGACACTATTTCATGCAGTCCCGGCTTTCAATTTTACATGGTTTAGAAATCGAAAAAAAAAGCCCCCCTTACTTTCCATCTTTCTCACGTTTTACAAACGCCACTTACGACGTGGTAATATCCTTCAAAAACGGCGAGTGATTGCTCAGCTTCATAATTTCGATCGACGTCGCTCCGAAAATACGTCGAAATGAAAAGATCACCAATCAGCAGGAACATTGTTTGAAAGTTTGCATATTCGAATCTTACGGTCTTTCTTCTGCTCTTCTGCGAAAGTATAAATGTAACCTTACCAGGTTGCACACATATCCCAAAAAAAAAAAGGTCCGACGGACGCCGCCATCTTCTCACTCCTAGAACTCTGACGTTCTGGAGTTTACGAGAAAAGTTTTCTGTAACGGCGGTGCAAGCGAAGGCAGCAGTCCCGTTCAATGAATTCAATACGAACAAAATCGATTGAAACAAACGTGTTAGAGATGTAGAGTGGGGTGGAAAGAGGTGGAGGCGTAGAGGGTCAACGTAGAAAGAATAAAAAAGATAATTCTTGAAACGGTTCCTGAGATTCCAGCTGCAACCACATTCTCCATATTTATAATTTTTAGAATAAAATTCCTTCCGAGAGAGGTTCGTAGAGACGTCAAAGCTTCAAACTTACATTATACTTCCATAACTTACATTATAACTTCCGTAAAATCTCATGAAATAGTCCAAATGCAAATTTCAAAGAATGAGAGAAGAGAGAGTGTGGCTTCACTTGTTCTGCAAAACCGGCTAACCTTCTAATCATATACGCTCTTCTGAAATTTCGCGAAGGAGTTATGCATGCATAAACGTAATTCGTCTTTGAATTTCCGAAGAAATCCGCAAATATATTCCATATATAGTTCGAAATAATAAAGATGGAAGCTTTCTTTTCAACCAAGATAAACTGATTTACTGCTGCTTGTCTAAGAAAACCAAGCTCCATGTCATAAGTTAAATAAAAATTCTGTCGCGATAAAAAAAAAAACAAGCGACAGTTTTATGAGCTTTTATTTCCTATACTGGTGAAAACGCTAAACAACTGCCAATGACGGGGAACAAACACTTCTTGGTGTGAAGTTTCAAGATGTCCTTGCATGCATTTCAATTCGGTTGTTGGGTAAAAAGGAAGAAAAAAAGGAAGAACAGCTCTGATGTGCCTGCAGCTACCGTTGTGCATTAACGAAGAGACTCGATTGTCACCTGTTCATTAATATCACAGAAAAATACATCAAATAAAACGAACCAAGATTGAAGTAAGATAAACGAATACATCTACTATAGATCCTGTAGTAACAACAAAAAAAAGGATCAGTAAATGCTTAACTTGAATAGTAAGCACTGCAAAAAAAAAAAAAAAAAAAATCAAGCCCATGGCCCATCTCGAAACGAATCCTACTTCCAAGTGACCAATTTC
>AZLU01000029.1:78169-213762 GCA_002224055.1 Pezizomycotina sp. ARF18
TTTCTGCTTTTTGTTGTCTTTGCCCTTTTTGCTGTGCTGCGATGTCGAAAGTCTTAGGCGTTTCCCACTTCGTCACCATCACCTTTTGAGTTTGCAAACTCCGGTTCATGTTTTTTAATTGTCGTCTAGTCTTGCTTGATTTTTTCAAATTTCTTTTTCCTCGTTCATTCTTTTTCTTCTTTCTCTCTTTTTTTTTTTTTTTTTTTTTTTTTTTTTGGTTTTATCTGTCGTTCTTTGGGGGGTACATTTGAATACCAAAGAAAAAAAGGAAGAAAACCACATCCTGCTCGAAAAAAAAAGAAATTATTTTTACTTTTTATTCTATTTTATGTTTATATTTATTTCGAAAAAGTATTCTTTTTCTTATCCTATAATTACTTGTCGGGATATGTATAAAGAAGCTTCCTCTTTTCTTGGTGTAAAAGATGCAAAAAATAATAATAAAATAAAATGAAATAAAATAAAAAGATTTTTCTTTTCTTTTTTATTTTATTTTATTTTCATTTTTTTTTGCATCTTTTTATATTTCCTCGGAAAAAATATTCTTATTATTATTATTTTCTTTCGTTTTTTTTTTTTTTTTTTTTTTTTAGATTAGTTAACAATCAATAATTCTACCCCTACCAAATTCGACCCCCAAACTGAGTGAGTCCCTACACCTATTAGTATTATCAATTAACCCACCAACTCCGACGATTTAAAACGTTCGATTTATTTATATATAATTATTGTTATTTATACTGTGTAAATGAATAGCATGGATCGATTTTATATAAAGTGGGAGGTGAAATCCAGGGACCTTTTTCAAAAAATTCGTTTCTGTTCTTCTCACCGTCAAACTCCAGACAGACCTTTTACAACCACCGAGCTTCTGGAAACATAAAACGAACATAGTAATATATATATACTAAGTATATATATATCACTGGACAAATCATTCTTTTGTTCTACTACTTCGCTCTTTTCTTTTCTTTTTTCCTTTCTTTTCAATAATATACTTAAAAATCCATCTTTTCCATTTACGAGATCTATATCTTCAAGCTCCTGTCGTCGACTACGGAACCGCCTTACCTCTCGCAAAGCCATTTGTGCACTTTTATTTTCCTGCATGAACTTCCTTCTCTTGCAAAGGCAACTTTACACTGCCCTGCATATCCTGCACAAAATCGGTAGCGATATCATCATAACGAACAACAAGCTTCTTCTCTAATAGAACAACAACAAGAAACCCCAGACCGGATCCCTTACTCTTTTATTCTTTGAAATAAAATTCCCTCAAGACTTTTTCCTTCGGCGTTATTCTTCTTGTTCTGCATCGAGTATCCATCGTGGGCTGTGCATGTCACACAACCACCTCGACTTTTATAACCGAAAGGTACGAACCGTGTGTTTTATATTATTATATGCATCGACAAGGAGATTCGCCTTTGCACAAGACTACTTAATTCCACTTAACCCGCATCTCCGGAAGAGAGTCTGTTCACTATCTGCAAAGACATTCACTTTTTCTGCCCATACTACCCTCTTACCCTATCTCTCCGTTGCAGTTTTTGGAGAGACATCTCCGTATTCCCCTTTCATATCGATCACTCCGATTTTTTCACTTTTGTTGTTCAACATATGGTCAATTTACTAGGCATCAGTAAGACAATTTACTTACAATCTACCTGAACATCCAAAAACAGAACTCTATTTTTTTTTTTTTTTCTATATATAAAAATATCACGTTCACAATGTCCTCCACACCCTGGAGCACGACTCTTCCGTGGACCAACACAGGTTACCCTGCCGTCCTGTCCACGTCTCCCACCTCGCAGATGCCAGAGCAGCATCAGACGCTGAGTCAGCTGCACCACAGCAAGGGCTCGCCGTCCCTCCACTACCAGCAGCAGCAGCAGCAACAGGCGCCGGTCATGGTGTCCAAGTTCATGTCCGATGAGGGTTCAATACCCATGGGTATCCTCCATAGCATGGTCTTCAACAATAACAACAACAACAACAACACCCAGCACTATTGTCCGCAGCAGGCAGCAGCAGCAGCAGCAGCCCTTTCAGGCAATATAGCCCGCAAGTCTCGTACGGGCCGCACACCCCCGTCGAGGTAGCGACCCGGAGGGCTACCAGGGTTCAAACACCGTCTCGGACGCATACTCGACAGGCGCCTGTCGGGCCAGGAGCACTTCGCCGTCAGCAGCAGCCAGGGCATCTTCCAGAACGTCTACCAGCAGGACGTACCCGCCTGGGTCCGCCAGCCCTCGCCGTCCACCTCCGACGCCAGCACCTACTTCACGAGCAACGCCGACGGGGCGTGCGCCGCGGCCTCCGGCGTCCCAGACAACATCGACCCTTCGCTCCTCAAGACGGAAGACGAGCAGGTCGACGTGAGTTTCCCCGCCGAGGAAAGCGTCTTCGACTCGCGCAGATCTTCCAGGGTTACAGCGGCACTACGACTCACCGGAGCCCGAGGACGCGAACTCCTCAAACAACTTCGACGAGAACGTTCACGTTGACATTAAAGATCACGGGTTGTATTACTACGGGGCGCCCGCGCGGACGTTAACTAACGCCTCCATGGCTACGACGGTTATTCCTCTTCTTCTTCCGTGGACAACGAGTGCAATGAGCGTACTACTACTCTCCTTCCGGCTATTAAGAAGCGTGGTTCCAATACTTCCGCTAGTCCCAAGAGGGTCCAAGGCTCCTACCAGCAGCCCTGCGGTAGCGGTAACAAGCACCGCCGCAAGAGCTCTTCCATGTCTTCGGGTAGCGAGAGCGGCTACTCGGATAACAATAGCGGCGAGTACGGCAACAGCGGAAAGTACAGCAGCAAGGCCAGCAAGGTCAATAAGAAAAACCCAAGTCGACTTGTAGGGAGTGCCACAAGAAGTTCCCCAACCAGTCCGAGCTCAGGTAAAGCATACTCCTTCCTTTTCCATACAAACGCCTAATAATAATAACATCAACTAACGACTCTCCTGTGTTGCATAGGCGCCACACCGAAACTCCCACTCGAAGCCCTACCGCTGCGTCTTCGCCGACGACAACAACCCCTGCCGCATGACCTTCGGCGCCCGCAACGAGTGGAAGCGCCACATCACGTCCATGCACCTCCGCCGCGAACTGTACCGCTGCCGCGAACCGCGCTGCAGGGGCAAGCCCGCCTTCAACCGCCGCGATCTGTTCCAGAAGCACGTCGGCCGCATGCACGAGCAGCCGGATGCCTCAAGAAGGGCCACCCGGAGTACGAAACCTCCCGCATGATCGTCGGCGACATCGCTGACAAGAGTAAAATCACCCGCGACGGGCCGGGGCGGTGCTTCTGCGGTTCTGCAACGAGATGTTCGAGGGCGTCGAGTGTCTTGGGAAGATGCTGGATCATGCGGCGACGCACTTTGCCAACGGCGATGAGGCCAGCAGGGGCGAGTGGAGGGTGGATCCGGTGCTTACGGCGTGGATCGCTGATGAAGGTGGTGTTGTCTGTGGTAGGAGGGGGAGTATTGTACCGATACTATAATGTTCAAGGGGGAGGGTGCCGATGCTGACGGGAGGACGTCGATATGTGATGACGCTTCATGCTTCTTCATTACACGATGTCCTTTCTTTTCTTTTACTTTTTCACGTTTTACTGACTGTTGATGAAACCGACGCCCTTTCTACGATATCAATACTTCGTCCCTTCCACTTACCATACCCACACAAGAAAAAAAAAAAAAAAAAAAAAAAAGGAGGCATGTACACACGGTGGTAACAGGACGGGACATCTTTTCACGATCTTGCTTTCATCATTTCCTTATCTATTCCATTTGTTCTTTTCTTTTGTTTCACTAATTAGGTGTTCTTCCTTCGGTCTGCATGCATTCCTGTTTTGTCCTTTGATTTCACAGCACTCCTCATTTTTTCACGATCACCGTCCCATATCATTCCGGCTTTTTTTTTTTGTTTGCTTTCACTTTTACTATAGGGTATATCGGCGTTTAGGGAGCTCTTTCTACCGCGAGTTTGTTCCTTTTTTTGTGACCTTCACGAATGGGTCGTACCAAAAAAAAAAAAAACTCCCCAGTGTTCTTCCTATATTTTCTTTCCTATATATTTTTATCGGTTCTACTTGCGCCAGGGAAACATTTCCTTCTGTTTTGTTCCCAGGCCGGCAGAGTTTTGATCGAGACTATAACCCTTGAAAACTAAAGTAGCTAGTAGCTCCAGCAGCACTATAATATCTTTTTTTTTTTTTTTTTTTCATTTGTATCATTTGTATTTATGTTTTCCTAATAATAGCTTTTTGTACTTTTTACCCTTTTTTTCCTTTTTTTTTTTTCTCTTAAAAAAATTCCAAAAAAAAAAAAAAAATTTTTTCCTATTATTTCCTATGTATTTTCTGTATATTTTTTCATAGCAAAAAAAATTTTTGTCAAATATATCACACCAAAAATCAATTTGTTTGTATGTACTCTTAAAAAAATTTTCCTACAGCGAACTCAGTCAGAGATTTAGTTAGCATATTTCCTTGTAAAAAAAAAATAAAACGAATAAAAAAATATATTCAAAATTCGAAATACCACAATAATAGATAAATTTTTATGAATATTCGTACCAAGTACAGCATAGAAAAAAAAAAAAAAAAAAGAAACAGGACAGTAAATCTCATCTGTTCCTCACTTTCGCCCAAATATAGCATCAACCACTTTAGTCCATGGCTTGAGAGAGGGGTGTTTGTGCCGCTCGCTCACACCAGGCAGTCGTTTCTGCTACTGGGAAAAGTTACCCTTTCCCACTGCCACTCCCTGCCCACCTACTTGCTATCTTCTTCTTCTTCTTACCCCCCGCAAAAAGTTTACAAGAATAGAAATTTAAAGCAAACACAAGATCCCTACCGTTTTTCAGACGGTGCATATATCTCGAAATAAAAAAAAAAAAAAAAAAACTTGCAACCGTGCAAATTATTTTCAGCTTTTTTTTTTCTAAAAAAAAAAAAGAAAGAAAGAAGAAAAAAAGAAAAAAAAAAAGATAAAAAGGTAATTAATGGCTTGAGGAACTTCGTGGAAACGAGAAATCTATTTGGGAATAATGTATAATGGCGCATTCTTTTTTTTTCTTTTGATGCTATCTGAAATGGATGATATTCCTCTTTCTTTTCTCTAACTGTAGTCCTCCTTGGAGTTACAGTTATTGTGTGACACCAAACCGACGACACCAGCGGCGATCTTCGGCGTTTGCTTTGACCTTCTGCGCTTTTTTTTTTTTTTTTTTTTTCCAGACCTCATAAAATCCTCAAAACGGTAAATTCTAATATACTCATATACCTGTTTTATTTATTTATATATATATATATATATCCTACTAACTTTGTTACATTATCTTTTTTTATTTCCATTTCCATTTATTACTTACTGGAAAGGGGGGGGGTACCATCCGAAAAAAGAAAGATGGACGATTTCAAAAAAGAAATTCGAACAGATAAAGAAAAGAGAGAGAGAGACAGTTAAGTGAAAAAGGCGGAGAAGTAAAAAAGCCACCACCTGAGTCGTTTCTCATTAAAATTTTGCAAGAAGCCATGATATAGATCATTTGATATATTGCTACGATAGGCAAAATTAAACGGTTCGTTCGTTAAAGTATAAACGGTTTGCCTCTCTTCTGATCTTCGATGATATATCGCAAAAAATGTCTTTTTTTTTTTTTTTTTTGGTGTGGCCGGGTGTCGTATTGAGGCTATGAATGAGAGGTCGCTGGCTGCAGCTACAGTCAAGCATGAAAAGAGCTAGAGGTAGAGCTCGGCGTTTTTTGCTGCGCAGGTGCACCATTTGACCCAACAAAAAAAAAATGAGGCGGTGATTCTCGGTTTCCTTAAACTCTTAATCTTTTGGATCTTATTTTTGTTTTTTTCGCTATTCCTATTCTTTTTATTTTATCTTTCTCTAGTTTACTGGTATTTTTCCTATAATAATATTTGGCCCAAGTAGTTATTCTTTGCTCTGAACGAGACCAAAGGAATTAAATGAACGGCGTTTTATTCTTTTTACCTATCAAATAGTCCGTAATCCCGAGCACAGATTTTTCCTGTTAGTTGATCACTTTTTTCCGTACCTTTTTGCAGGAACCACCTCTTTCTGATTTGATAAATAAAAAAAAAGTTGGTTTTTGATGCTTGATTGGGGTTTTGTACTTTTGCTGCTTCTTCTCGTGGCTTATGACAATGTCGACTTTCTCTCTTTTTTTTTTTTTTTTTTTTTTTTTGGGGGGGAGGTGCTCGGGTTCTCTCCCGATGACCCGGCCGCCGCGAGATACCACCAGAACGGTTAAAGTTAAAAAGTATGCGATCGCGAAATAGCGACAGATTGACGATTAAAAGTACCCCAAGAATAAAATAAAAAAAAAGAAAAGAAAAAAGAATGAAAGAAAGAAAAGTATTACGCACATTCACACGCAATAAAAAAAAGGTACTGATATTTTAGAAAGAGGGTAGTAATATTTTCTCAGTCCTTTTTTTTGAACCAAAAGGAGAATAACAAGCGTGGTAAACTGGTCTTAGTTGTTTTTGCCCAAAGCAAGGCAATTCAGGCGACCCGTCCTGCTGCTTTTTTCCACTTATATTGTTGGGTATTATTAATATCGTTGGTTTATTATAGCCAGGTACGAAAAGTTGTTTTAGTATTTCATTCTCCTTTATCTGCTACACAATAAGGAAAATTTTTTTTTTTTTTCCTTTTTTTGGGACCTGTTTGTCTCCTTCGCACTTCTCGTATATTTTTTTTTCCTTATAATTTCCCTTCATCCTTTTTCGGTATACGTGACAAAGTCGAATAAAGTACCTTTTGTACCTGATTTTATTGTTAGCATTTTGACTCGAAGCTAAATAAGCGGGTGCGGGGCACGTCTCGGCACGAAAGATGTCCACCTGAAGAAATTTTGCGAAGGCCGCTGAAGTAATGTTACGTTACTAACTGCCGAAAATAAACAGAAAAAAGAAAGGAATAACACGGTGATCTCATGGGGAAGCCTAGGCCAACTAGCTCCAGGGCAAAGAAAGAAACAAACGGGAAGCCTAGCTCTAGCTCCCTTCGTTGTAGCTTGTCAGTTTCTTTAACCCCTTGCTTTGTTTAGCGTTGTGGAGAGAAACGGTTTGTTGTGGTGCCTGTGCCTGTTCCTTAAGGGAAAGAACCACCAAAGAAAAAAAAAAAAAAAAAAAAAAAGACGCTTCAACTTCCAAGGTGTTGTCGGTATGAGCACGAAAAAACAGAAGGATTCAAAGCAGGAGAGAAGAGAAGTCCGGAGAAAGATCTACTATTTGTCAACAAGGCAGAAAAAAAATACAGTATTACCGATGTGGACTGATCGCTATCAGTGGAAAAAAAAAAAAAACCCCCATGTACCTGTCGAGAAATTCATGCTTGAAAGCTTCGTCCTTGTAATTTCAATAGAGCTTTTGCATCCCCCGGCTCTTTATGAGCTCATTTGTTTTGCTAAAAATTAGCCTTGCGCCAAGCTGCCAAGACTTCTTTGTGCGACGCTCCTAAACGTCACACGACACGTCCCGCGTGCAACTAAGCACGTGTCGATTCGCACGTGCAATCTAGCCCTTATCAGATCAATCTAATCTCTGCAAAAGCGGTGTTAAAAATAGCTCCTCCCACGCTCCCACTTTCAGATCTCGCGTATTTTGTTCCGTTGCATGACCCTCAGACAAAATTGCTAAATTGGAGTAGCAAATAATACTCCTTCAGCTGAGCGCTATTTGAGACAATCACACTACTAGGAAGAGACAACACGACACCTTGTCCATAAGCATCCGTTCAAAGGGGCTTATATGTCACCAACCTCCTTCAATTTTACCATTCTATACTTTCTTTATAAACCGCTGTTAACTCTCATTACATCTCCTCTCTCCTCTACTTCACCGTACAACAGCAACCCTTCAACAACAACATCACCATGTCCTCCGTAACCCCCAAACCACCTCCGGCGGCGGCGCCGCGACCTCCGACCTCTCCCAGCTCCCTAATAATAACATCAAACCCCTTCCTCGAAGAACTCCACGAAATCTTCGCCGCAATCTCGCACAACAAACCAACGCTCTCAAGCGCCGCCTTCCGCGCTTTTCTCCTAAAGTACCAAGGCGAACAACCACCCTAAAGCACGACGAAGCCGGTCTGCTCTCGTGGTTCAAATCGCTCTCCTTATCGGGTACTACAACAGCCAGGAACCTGTTAGCGGACGATAAAGACATTACGTTCGAGGAGTGGAGGGGGTATATGTGTTCGACTGCTAACAATGCGTTAAGCGCCGGTTGATAAGGGGAAGGATTGGGTCGCCGCTCACGAGTTACTTTATTAGTAGTAGTCATAATACGTACTTGTTGGGCATCAATTGTACGGTTCGTCGACTGTGGACGGGTACGTTAACGTGCTCAAGCGCGGGTGCAGGTGTATTGAGATCGACGTGTGGGACGGCGACGACGGGACTCCGGAAGTATTCCACGGCTACACCCTGACCAAAGAGATTAGCTTCAGGGAGGTATGCGAGGCGATAGGAAAGCACGCGTTCGACATTACGGATTTACCTGTTATAGTTAGCCTTGAGTGCCACGCGGGCTTGGAGCAGCAGGGGAAGATGGTGGAGATTATGAGGCAGAGTTGGGGCTCTAAGCTCGTCGAGAATTTCGTCGGTGGTATGGATTTGAGGATGGTGTATTACCGAGTCCGGCTAGTCTCAGGGGAAGATACTCGTTAAAGTAAGTACCTCCACCCGACGCGCCGGCGCCGAAAGTAGATGCGGCGGGGAAGGGGAGTACGTACCTCCCCGATAGCACCAGTAGCTCGAAGAAGACTCCACGGACCCAAACCTCGCGCCCACATTCTCCGGTAGCACTTCCTCCTCCGTCCCCACCGAAGGCGCCACAGGCCGCCGATGCAAAGAAACGCCACTTCGGCCGTAATAACCTCACAGGCAAAAGTCGGCCGCGCCCTATCCTCGCTGGGCGTGTATACGTCCGGCCAATCCTTCAAAGACTCCTTCACGGATTCCGCGGCGACGCACCCGACGCACGTCTTCTCCTTCTCCGAGAAGGCGTTTCTGAGCCTACACAGGCGCACGGGAGGAAGTATTCCGGCACAACAAGAATTACATGATGCGCGTATACCCGTACGGTTTACGCTTCGGTTCGTCGAACCCGGATCCGACCCCGTTTTGGAGGAGGGGCGTGCAACTCGTCGCGCTGAACTGGCAGAAAGTAGATGAGGGGATGATGTTGAACGAGGGCATGTTCGCCGGCGAGGCGGGTACGTCTTGAAACCACCGTGCTACCTCAATCCTCCACCGTAAAACAACCCGAAGACGCCTCCCGCACCCTCGACTTGAAAATCACCGTGCTCGCGTCGCAACAGCTCCCCATGCCGGAACACGACGACAAACAGCGCTCGTTCCAACCGTACGTTAAGATCAACTACACGTAGACTCGGCATTCACGCACAAAGGCAAAACGAAGACGAAAAAGGGAGTAGATGTTAGTTGGGCGAGAAGAAGGGATGCGTGGAGTTTAAGAAGGTGAAAGGTGTGATTGAGAATCTTACGTTTGTGAGGTTCAAGGTTATGGACGATGAGGTTGGGAAGGATGATCTTGCGGCGTGGGCGTGCGTTAGGTTGGATAGGCTGAGGGAAGGGGTTAGGTTTTTGAGGGTGCTGGATAGGAAGGGGAGGGAGAGTAGTGGGGTTTTGCTGATTAAGACGGAGAGGAGGTGGCAACATTAGAAATGTAAAGGAGTGGAGTTGGTTGGCGGTGGTGGTTACACGACTAGCGATATTTTACTCATTTTGTTTTTCCCTTTGGGCTTCTTTTCCGTATACGTGCATGCATTTTTGATGATTTTTGTACTACGGTTTTAGGTAGTGTTGGATATACCACGAAGTTAAAATAATATGCACCGTGATGAAAAAGGGGTGCCTCATGATCTTGTTTTTCAAGTCCTTTCCTTTAGCATAGAGAATTCATCGAGTTTCGTAACTCTCATTACTTTTCTAGGTCCCTCATTGTCGTATATCGTGTATCAATGTCATGGACACACGATCACGCAAAGTGTTTAGTATTAAATATAGTTCGTATTATCATAGTCGTAATGTTTCCTTGATACAAATATCAAAGTGTTAACGCCTCTAGTACCCATTGTTTGAGCTCTTCCGCTATACAAAGAAAAGGAAGAAAAAAGAATCCGTATAACAACAAAAGAAAAAAAAAGGAATAAAAAAAAAATAGCTAATGACCATATATGACCTCTCTTTTTCTTCTCTTTGGGGTCATCGATGAACTACCACGGAAACAATCTCCACATAGTAATATTCCACATCCTCCTCCCCAGCTCCGACTATTACACCGATCCCAATAACAAGAGCGAAGCATCCCCATGATCATAATCCTATATAAATATTCCTCTTCTTCCTATAATAATAACCATCGCCCGCCTCTTAGCATATTATTCTATTCCGTTTCGTTTTAAAAGAGGAGGGAAATTCTAATCCACGCGGAAACAGAATTCCAAACCTTTTCTTCTTCCCTGCTCCTTGCCTCCGGAAACGCCCCCGGAAACTCGCTCCTCGTCCCGCGTTTGCTCCAGTTACCCTCGAGGGTTTCTTCGCTGTTGTTATCGTCGGAGGAGAATGATACGCGTTTTGGGTCTTGCCTCCTGATGTCTGACGGTGCGATCGCGGAGGCGAAGATATATTGCTCCCTGGGCTGTTGGTTGGTAGTAACGGAACCGCGTACTCTTCTTCTCGCGGTGTTATTATTGTTATTACGGGAGAAAGCACCAAAGAGGAACGCAGGACGGGTACTCTTGTTTTCGATCTGCGGGAGCTGACGTTGTTTCTGCTTTTGCTGCGGCGGGTGTCCGGCGTGAGAGAAGAACATTACCGACGGGACTGATGACGCATCGCTCGCGGCGGGACTAACAGCCTCCGGACGCTTCTTAGTACCCTTAACCGTCGTAACAGTAGCGGTAGCGTTGCCGTCGTTGATGCTGATGGAGAGGTTCATGTCGAGCTTTATTCCTTCTTCTCTTTATCCTTCTTATTTTCCTCCGTAACGTTGCTGTTAAGGGCTTCGTGGTCGTATACAGGCCTGTACTCCTTCCTCTCCGGTTCCGTGCCCGAATCAGAAACCGTTCACCCTTGGAGACGCATTCGACCCTTCCTCGCCCGTAAAATTGAATGAAAGGGGCCGAGGTGGACTTTATACGCTCTGTCCCTATCATCGACCTGCTGCTTGGAGTGCTGCTGTTCGTAGCCTTGCTTAAAAACGTACGGGGTATTAACCGTAACGGGCTTAACCTTCAATATACTCTCGGGCAGCGTGTAAGACCGTTTATTTCCCTGGCTTTTG
Source organism: Pezizomycotina sp. ARF18 (assembly GCA_002224055.1). NCBI lineage: Eukaryota > Fungi > Ascomycota > Pezizomycotina sp. ARF18. The sequence continues at coordinate 89,538 of AZLU01000029.1, forward strand.
TGATGATACTGGTTCTCCCTGGAAACATCTGGTCGTACACGGCTCTCCCGTCCGAAGCACTACGGCGGACGGGCGATGCGGAACGTGAGCGCGGAGTGCGGTGGCTTTTGCGGTGGTGCTGCGGGTTGTTTATTCCTAGCTGCGGAAGACCCCACTGCCAGTGGCTGCTCTCCAGGCGGCGGCGCTGTTGCCCTTCGTGAGGAATTTGGTTGGGCACGGAGTCGAGACCATCCTCGGAGTCGACGTCGTGGTGGAAGTGGTGGTGGTAGTGCATGACCGTCTCGTGCGGGAGCTTTCGCATGATCTTCGGGAGACGGAGCGGCGCTTCGGGATTCGCGGCGCGCTCCGGTCATCCGCGGAGGAGCAGCTGGGTGATGGTGCACGGGTTGAGGAACAGCTGGTACTGGTGCACACCTTGAGAAGGGGCGCGTGAATATTGAGGGTGAGCTGCTTGAGAAACGTTGCGTGAGTCGGCGGGCGTAGGCGGAACGGGGCCATTAGTGAACCTACGTTCGTAGTCGTGTTCATGGCCCGAATATGCGTTACGCTCGTCGTAGTCTGTGCGCCGCCGAGCTTAGGAAGCTTTATCGTGACTTCGGTGCCGTCGTCGGTCTCGACCACGGTGGAAGGGACGGAGAATACTCTCGTGCGGTGGTAGTAGTAGTGGAAGTCGATACCTTCCTGTCAACAGGCTGCTGTCTAGAGCGGCGGAGTCGAGAAAGGGACGGTGTACTGCTGGAAAGTCACTAACGGTAGCCGCATTGGCAACAGTCGGTTGCTGTTGATAGAAGAACGGATCTGGATAGCGCTGAGGTTCCGCAGTGCGTTTCTTCTGAACAAACTCTCCATTCGTGACTACAGTTGAAGTTAGTAGAGGGTTTTTTCCTTGCAGATGTATATAAGTGGCGTTGTTTACCTTTCCTCCAGAACCCTCTCGACAACCTCCTCGATCTTCTTCTCTTTCTGCTCACGCTTCGCCTTCTCCTCTTCATAAATCTTATCCCGCTCTTCCTTCTCCTTTTAGCCTTGCAGCTATCGCAGTAAACTTCCTTGTTCAGCGTGGACCTGTAGATATCCTCATCCTTGATGATCAACCCGAGTCGCTCCCTGACCGAACTCTTAGTAGCTGCCTCGGCGACCTTCTGCGTCTTGACGATGACTTTGTTTTTGCACTCCTTGCAGGGTTGACGGATGTGAATATAGACGTCGTTCGAATCGTTACCGTCCTTGTCGTCCATTTCGATGGTGATGTGGTGCGTCGGCTGCACGATCCTGCTCGCCGCCCTCCTCGGCCTAACCGTCGAAGCCGAAGAAGCAGTATTTGTCGAACCGAACGTAGCGTTAGTAGTCATCGATTCGTGGCTGGTTCTCCGCGGCCTAACGTGCCTGTGCCTCGACTGCAAATCGTGGATGTCCCTCCTGGCGCAGTCGATGTCCGCTGGGTTATATCGCCCTGTTCCTTCTGCTCGAGCTGCATATCCTGTATCCCTCGCAGAACACCATCGAGTCTACGCTCTCTCTTACTCTCGCGGCGCTCGAGCTCATCCTGCCGCGCCATGAGCTCATCTTGCACCTTTGCCTGCTTGCGCACGGCGTGTTTGAGCTTGAGAAGTTTCTCCGCCGTAGATACCGGGTCGGCAACGTCGTAATGAACTGCACTTCGTCGGCGGCGACGGCGGCGGCCGTTGCAACTGCAGGTCGGATTCATCCCTGGAGCTGTGGCGACGGTGATGATGATGGTGGTGGTGGCGGTGGGAACGGTGACGGTGAGGTTGCTGCTCCTGGGTGGCTCCGGTGCTGGCGGTGGTGGTGCTCCCCTTGCATCTGTGGCGGGAAGTAGAGCTCCTGCGTTTTTGGGAGGTCGAGGAGGTCTGGGATTGTAAGTTGCCGGAGGAGGAGCAGGTGCGGGTGGTGGAGGACCCGGAGGAGGAACGCCCCACGGAGCAGGTAGTGGATACCCATACTGATACGGACCGTACGGAGGTGGATATGGATGCCCAGGTGCCGGAGCATGGACGGGAGGTCCCCCGCTTGGATTGGCAAAGATCGGAGGAGAGACGCCCGGTGGGAGGGTAATGTACGGCATCATCACCGGCTGCTGTCTGGAGGATTGGGAGAATTGGTGAGCGGGAGGGAGAAAGGATTGAAAGAAACTCCTACTACCCCAGGCAAATGGAGTGATTGAAAAGTGATCGAAACTTACTGTTCTTCATCGCCGGCCATACTTTTGGGCCTTGAAGTACTCGACTTTTCGGAATCAAGTGCAGGGTTGATACAAGTAGATATTTATGATATAGAGAGTATTCAATACAGAGGAACCAGGTAGTAATAGAATATGGACAATCGAAGAGAAGTAAAGGGAACCGTACATGATACTTAATTACATCTCTTTTGCCTTTTGATTGTTGGTAGAAAAAAGGGTTGTTAATAGGCGATGTTACTCCTCGGTGGTTGGTGATAATAATTTTATGGTGTTTCGAGCGGAAAATCTTTCCCAAGGAAATATTTTATTTTATTTATTTATTTATTTATTTAACGGCCAAGCCTACCATTTTTAGAATCTATGGAAGGTCGTAGAAAAATAAACATTTCGTTAATTGAAGGAGGACCACCTCACTCCATCTCACGATCGCGACTTCTCCTCTGTCCATCGCTTGCAGGAACAAACCTCATGATCCGCTAACGGACAGTCTTCGTATGGAGCTTACGGTAAGCCCCTGGATGAGGACGCCCCCAGTCCGTCTCGTCGCGTCGGCAGGATTTCAATCATTATGCCCTAGGGTTCGATTCTTCCAGTGTTTCTCGCGGGCCGTCATCTCTCGTTTCCCCACGACGATAGCCCCTCACCGGGCAGGTTCGATTGCTTTACACCACGAACGATTTTTTGATACCTGGAGTTTTTGGATTCATTTCTTTTGACCGCATGTTCGCGTTTCGTATTGAGCGGTGCCGGTGATTCCAGATGTTTCAGCTACAGGGTCGCCAGAATCCTTCGGCCGGGCTCTCCTCCTTCCGGGAGCAGAATACACTGTCCAGGGAACAAGGGCGTTGTCGACACTGGCCAAAAGATGGTAAGCATCTCTCGTCACCAAAATCAAATGCCGATCAGCTACGTGCGTGATGTCCGGAAGGAGGTCTAACCGTCTTCGTCATGTCTCTCCGCAGAAGCGTTCGTAATTCAATGGATCGCAGGACAAACGTCTTCTTCCTTCGTCATCCGCCTCTTTGTACCGCATCGCTTCTCAACGTTTACTCGAGCAAAGGCGCTGCAAGCACTGTCTTCCGCTTTTGTATAGATAGATCTAAAAGCTAGACATGCAGAAGCCCTGTCAGACTTATACAGAAGAACGAGCCCGGCATCTAACTAGACCTGCGCCACTTGGACCATATGGCATACCTTTCTGGCGAGTTTGGCGAACTAGGGTAGTACGCGCGGATACCCGTCTATGCATATGGATTTGTGAATTCATAATTGTTCAGCGCGCACTGCAGCGTCCGCCAAGTCGAAGCAAGGCGGAAATCACAAGACCGGCCGGCGAGCCGGATATCTCAAACTTTGACCCGGGGAAGAATGAATTTATTATCAAGAGTACGGATATAAAATAGTGTAATACAATTCTCTCTCGTAATGTTTTCCGAAGATAAAAGTAACACTAAAAAAGAATATAGGAAGAATACTAATAAGGAAATCTCTTATACATGACCAACGAGTCTACAACCACGATATTAAAGTAAGTGAAAACCCTAAGATGCGGAGTAAGAAATGAAATGGCGACGGGAAAGGTAATATGTTTGTAAAATTCCTCCTCTTCCTTGCTTGAAATCGTTTGTCCTGGATTTAGTGGACCCTAGCCGACGAATGAGATCGGTGTCTTCGAAAATGAAAGAAATTGGGTTTTAGATTGGAAGCCATTATCATGTGATGTGCGATATCGAAGAGTTTCCCGGTCACTAATATTTGGACTTTTCCTTAGTATTGTACGGGAAGATCAAAAGGAAGGGGATTCTACTTCGGCAAATTGTGGATAGGAGACATACGATTTGTTTACTGGCAGACAGTTCCGCAGATGCCGCAGAGTTTGCCACGGATAACCCATTCGATTTTGCCATTGGCGAGGCAGGTGGGACACTTGACTTGAGGCATCTAAGTTTGGTGGGCGTGAAAAGCATTAGTAGGCCGATCACTACCTCAAACATAGGATAGAATGTTCTGGATACTCACGGAAGAAAGAGCCGGAGGCTGGACTGGGCTGGTGGAATCCTGTGAGTAATGCATTGTTGATATAGTCTTTTAAAAAACAGTAAAGAAAAGCTGTAAAGATGTGGATTTGTTTGACTGATTGTATGCTGTAGAAGGATTGAGGAGAGATGATGGTTGATGTTGATGTTGATGATGCTGACGATGATGAGGATGACAAAAGAACGGAAACCGACGTGAATTTATAGATTTCTGTTCCCTCTCCGAAGCTCAATATCACGAAGCCTCAATATCCTCCGGCTGCTCGTTTGAGAATTTCACAAATTCCGCAGTTTACAAGAACCTCCCGCGGATGTTACCTGCGAGGAGATTATGGTGGAACGAAGATCGATGGGCGTATCGACGAAAAGAGCTAGAGAGCACCATCCGAAGCGATACTTGCATTGTTTTGATCATTCTATACCCGTCCATGACCAGTCACTGAGCTCTGAATCTGCAGAAGTCCCAATACGATACGTTTCGGTCTGTTTTAACTATGATCTCGAGGAGTACAATCTAACACGGGTAACGAAAAGGGAAACGAAGTATTCAGATATCTCATGAGAACGGATTGTACAACAACTCATCTTCGGATGCTTCGTGTTACTCACCACGTTATTTGAACATGGCTACAGAGACAGCTGACGTGCGAGTTTGCAGTTCAGACAATTGGATCAAACTTAATTACTCCCAATATGAATGCCTCGAGACAAATTCGGCATTCTGTTGGTAATTTCCAGCCAATCTGTCCTCATACTCAACAATAAGGTTTATGGTAATCCAGCTTTAGGGTTAGATCGAATCACAGAGGAAAGCAGAGAATGGTGGGTGTAGACTTTATCACTCTGTGTGAGATTGAAGAGCACGGTAACGAAACATATATGAACTATTCCACTAACTTTTCTTTAAATGGTGCATACTCTCCCGCTCTGGTCGTTATATCGCATACACAATGGTCTACCAAATAGTCGCATAAGAGGAAACCTGTCAGCCAAAGGAAATTAACGGTATGGGCGGATGCGATCTATCCGCCAACGAACCTGCATAGAATTTTAATTCTCCATGCGGTACAGCACGCAGGCAGGTAATCACACGTGCGTCTGCAGGCGTCTAGACAGATAAATATACGCGCTTCGTGTCACATGACAGTCACTTTTCGAGCGTCGAATTAAACCAGTTCAGTGGCCTTTTTTGCTCTAATTGACAACAGGAGCTCGCTCAGAGTATTGGTATCACTATCCACGCTCCTTTTATTTTGATTCTCCATGTGACTTTTGAGTAACTGCAATTTTGAACTGATATTGATGAGCTCTCTGCTAACCGTAGTACGACTCCTGTTGATTCCCTGCGAAATTGATCACTTTCCAACGGCAGAATCACCTCTTTTTTTTTTTTCTTGTCATACTGTGAAGCAGTGAAACCGTAGAAAAGCTCAGGTGAAGGAAGGGACAGAGTTTCTATCGGGGGACCGGGCGCCGATCCCTTATGCCAGGCGAGGACGCGTTACTTGGTTCAGAGCGAAAAATTCACGATCAATGGGTGGTTACAGCGCTCCTCTAAAGTTCCACAAGGAAGCATCTGGTGCCATGGGCAAAGCTGCTTGCTTCATGTCTTGTCAATTCTGACGTTACACGAAGCGAAGAACAATTTGAGGTTCGAGATCCCTCCGATATTAATTGGTTTTTGAGTTTTGCCACGCTCCATCATAGCACGTCTCTCCCCAACCACTTTTTTTTTTTTTTTTTTTTTTTTTTCCCTTTAATCGGGGCTGACATTGATAGAATTGACTCAGGGCCGTATTTTTTACGAAGGTTTTTTTGGAAGGCCAAGCTCATGGAAAGGAGACCTAGCCGGTGACTTTATGTCCGGAAGTTTTGCCCGAGGGACCACAAACAAAACCCTGAGAAGGCGAGAGTTTAGCGGCGAGCCGCGAAAATACAACCTCCGATATTGGCGCAATCCCTTGCATCACCGGATCACAAGAATTGGAACTCAATTTCATCATGTCAGCGGATGGCAGCTCCGCGCTTTGTTCAATTAACGACGTCAAGCAAGGTTTTTCTATTTTTTTTTTTTTTTTTTTTTTGAGAGGACGACCTATCTAGACCGTGGATTTGTTGTTCAGTATGCATCACTAGCTTCTCGCTAATGCAGGTAGTGTGCATTGCTAGAGGAAAGTTCATCCAGGGAAAAATGACATGATTTTTGTTCTTTCTTTATTTTGATTGAGGGATCAAAATCAATCATGCGTCTTTCATCATTTGCTTTCGCGGACACAAACTGCGGGTTCACAAAAAACCGCCGCTTTGTTCAAAAACAATTGTTTAGCTCGAAAAAAAAAGGTCGAGGCGAGACCCTAATATTTTATACCCCTTCGCCATTGGAATGCTGACTTGTTACCTGCAGGCATGTCCAGGCCCATCAAATCAAGGGCTCGAATCAAAACTGCAGGACATCGAAAGGACTAGGAAAACAAATGCATCAGGTTTCACGATGTTTTCGTTTTTGGTAATGTACGAAGCTATCTGCATGTCTCAACCCTTGTTCACGCTTTTTGTTGTCTTCGAAAGGTCTCGAAAAAAGGTCGGAGAAGATCTTCTACATTCAGGACGTTCCGTTGCAGGGACGTTGACTCGATTAACTGCATCTCCAGTGTTCTCTCTATTAACAATTATTTATATCCTGAGAGCTGATGGATGGCGCACTCTCTGCCTTCTAAACCTATTTCTTTTTGTGGCTTTTTAACGATTTTCTGAATGTTTGATAGTGACGAAAAGTAGTGCCAATCCACGCTAAAAACAGAATGCGCCCATGCATTTGAAGCTGCAGCACCAATTTTTCGCGCCGATTGCAGTCGTTTTTGCTGATCACGGTACCCCAGGAACCGCCAATTCCGTGGCCTATTGGTGGCTAAACGGTACTTAAACGGTACTGAGCCCCTGCCGCGGGTGGTCTAGAACCTATGATGGATCCTTCTATTGCCTAATCATCCATTGCTTTTGCCAAATATGGCCTTACCCACTCGTCCTTTTTTTTTTTTTATTATTCTAACAAGTATTTTGGCAAACCGTCGACCTATAATAACGTCCCGATATAGGACGGGGAGATTAGAGAAAAGGAACGAGGTTGAAGGTCTAAAAAAGCGAAACCGAGAAAATATCTGTTTTTTTTTTTTTTTTTTTTTTTTTTTGGTTTTTTCCTCGCAAGACAGGCCTCAGACCATGGGACTGGTTTTACCGAAAGAAATGCCGTTTAACGACTCATTTTAATACAAGGTCTGCCCTACGGGTTAGCTCCCGGTCAAGATGTAGCAACTTCTTTCGTTCGGTTGGCGCAGCCACTGACATGGATGGAGGAATGGAAAGGTATATATCAACCACGGACACCTCTTCCTTTCCTGATAGTTTCACGGGTGGATTTCCTTTCCTTCAATTTTCCTTTCTCTTTAGTTTTATTGTCTCAATATCCTTTACTTCGTCTCCTGTCTGTTTCGCAGCTCCGCACAATCCGCCGAGATTGTCCAAGAGGATCTTTTGGCTGGTGGATATTCTTCATCCAATGGGGTCTTAAGAGCTACTACGTATATTAATACCGCTGATAAAAAGTTAAAAAAGAAAACAAAAAAATATTTCCGATCGCCTTCTGAAACAGATATACAAAAAGAGGAGGGCCTCCCATTGTCTCGAAAACAACCATCTCATCGTCGCGCCGTTTTCCCCTTCTTTATATTTTGTTTATTATCCTTCCTCTCTCCCTGAATTGCGAAATTTAGACGTTATTGCAGGTATATAATTTCAGGGAGATTTTTATCTGTTGGTTTTTATTTTTTTTTTCCCCCCGATTTCGAATACCCGACCAATGTCATCTCGAAGTAAAACGAGGCAGTCCAGTCGGAAAAGACCGAGACTAGGGTCAGACGGAGATGCGGGGTAGAGAGTCCTGGCGCCGATCATCCTGAATCCATCCCCAACGGCCCAGCGGCAGCAACAAACCATCACGACCCTGTCCCCAGGCGGGCCTCGTCGTCAACTTCCCTCCGAAAGAGCAAGGCAACACACCCTCCAGGCCATGGACACTCCCACACGCATTCGCACTCACACGACACCGAAAACGCGACTGCGAGCAGTCCCACCACCGAAACCACCGCTACCGCGAGCGCGTCGCCCTCGCTGAAAGAGCTCGTTGGCTATTGCTTCTGTCGCGATTGGAGGGTAATCATTAGGGATCCGGTCGCCGGTGTCGTGGTCTGCCATTGCAAGGACTGTCAGGCAATATCGTCGAGCTTTTTCTGCACATACGTTACAGCAAGTACGGGACAGCTACGCGTTTCTCCCCCAATGCTGCTAAGCTGACATTTATTCACTGGAAGACATACAATCTCTAACACATTGTCTCTTATCACAGAATCGAGAGCCGAATTAACCGTCGAGCCGACCGACCGGACAGCGAGGAACGTAACCTCGTCGACATTTTTACTACACGATAACGGAGGGCGAGAACACAGGCAAGAGGCAATCGCGCACTTTCTGCTCGCGGTGCGGGACGGTTTTATTTGCTACACGTAGGATTACCCTCCATCAATGCCCCCTAATAATCTTATCTTGCGCCGATCTTATCGTGCGCGGTCGATTATAAAATATTTCACTAACTCTAACGAAAATCCGGAATAGCTGAATCTCTTGAGGGAGCTTTACCCATCAATCGCAACCTTTTCCTTACTCCGGAGAACGCCAACAACAAGGCTATCGACGACCTCCTATCTCCTAAGATGGAAATATTCGTTCGCGACCGCAATACTTGGCGGCCGGGTGATAAAGGCATCATTCACGAATGGGAGGGGATGCCTGGTCATCTGTGAAGAGCGACCTCCTCTTATCTGGCCGTATATCTGATTCACGACTTTATACCGGCTCTCTCAAGTTAGCCAATTTCCGAGTTCGATATGCTCTTCGCATTTCTTTTTTCTGTCCATTAGCAAACACGAATACGGTCGCAATTGTATTTTTCCTTTCCTTCCATTCTGTGTAGATGGCATACGGTTACTGGTTTATTTTTCTACTTTCGGTATTCTGTTGGTTTTTCGCGCTTGATAAGCTTCTTGTACTCTTTTCTTAAAAATCTTAACGGATGTTTGCATACACGGCACGTTTTTGTTTAAATCTATCCCTCGGAACTATGTTGGCTATTTTACACTAAATAGTACTTTGTATATTTCTGCTGCAAGCTATGTACTAAGCGTTTTAGTTTGTCTTTTGGCTACCGGTGAGCGTTTTCTATTTTTTTTTCTCTCTGCCTATGTATACAAATTTTTCGATCGACAGAACTTGCGAGGTTCGAGGATAAGGAAAATAGTACATATTATGTCATTCTCTTCTACCATGAATATTAACGATGGATTTCATAATGGGCTTTGTAAACCCTGATGATATTCTATCACTCTCTTCAGTCAATTCTCATTCTCATAGCTCATGTGCATTCGTAAAGTGTAGCTAAGCAAACTTTTGCAAGCAAGCCTTTCCTCTTGTAGCTAGAGAGGTTCAATAATCCCGCGGCACAAAGCTATCGAAGCAAGTGGCTGATTAAAGTTTAGTTTTTCAGCCATTAGATTCTGTCCGCAAAAGGACACGGAGAGATGTATGTATGACCCTTCTAACCGCGATTTATCCATCTGATTACTCATGATTTAAGCTGTGCCAAACATTAAGGGGAGAAAACCGGAACATGCAGCAGCTGGGGTGGAAAGGCTGAAGTTTGGCTTTCAATAATACCTGGTACTGCATGTCAAAAGATTCTAGAGCGCGATGGGAGTTCGAATCTGAAGGGGAAGGGCGGGGTAAACGATCATGTGAAAGTGATATAGGGAAAACTTATTAGGAGCCAGAAAATTCGTCAGAGCGGACGGCATTTCACGAGTCACGACAAGGGTAGGCTCTTTTTTTACTCCAATTTCGCTAACAAAACCTTTGAAGTCGTCAATGTTTAGTTTTCTCACGGCTCGCAGAGGAAGCCTCCAATGGAATCCTTTTCTTCGTAATTTTTGGCTGCGTTCTTCTGCATTTATTTCCCAAAGGTGCATTTAACCACGCTACCAAACATTTGTTGGATTCTGGTACTCCTAATCGGGTATTCATACCTCAATCTGGAATCGCTCGAGATCCATCGATCGCTGTTGTTCCCGGTTGACGTACGACATTACACTAAAGCATTTAGCGTACTTTGCTAAAATTTAAGCCCTATAAACGATACTGCATCCGTGATATTGAGCTTTCTGGTAATTTATAATACGGGGTTTTTTTTTTTTTTTATAAAATCAGTTGCTAGTTGTGTGAAGTTGCGCAATTAGCGTCTCCAGGTAAAAAATGCCAAAACCACTGCAGCTGCCGTCCATGTGCATCGTGGATGTTACCAATTATGTTACGAGGAAATATATCTCCGTGACGAATGAGAAACGGGGAGCGCCCATGCAGTTATAGCTGGCGATCGGAGTAAACCCGATAATTAATAGGTAATCTAGGGTAAATACCAAAATTTGGAATGATCTGGTTGGAACATTCTATGCTGTGATACCTAATTTGTTGGTGTTCTTGTTTGGTTTGGCTTCTGGTGCGTTAGGCGCTTGGGCGTCACGCCGGTTAAATGTTGGACACCGGTTCGTCCACATTGGCCTTGCGTTTTGTTGACGTTTAAGGATACTGATCAAGAAATCCCCATACGAGACCTTCCGATCTTAAGGGTCCTGCAGTTGGATAAGGATTTGTTGGACTTGCTTGACATCTTAAAAGGACGGAACATTTCTGATTCTAAGCGAGTAGCGGCCCTTGTTATTCGAGATGTTAAATTCACGGTGGCATAGGTATACACGGTGGCGGTATACGTGATGCGATTGAATTTGGTCTGGGTGGTAGAAAACGCGTCAGGTAATATAAAAAAAAAACTAATTAGTGGCTAGAGATAGTATGAGCATTTTTGCTGCAAACTACTAGCAAAGGGCATTATATAACATGTCCGCCCAGAGTTCGTTTGTTCACCGAATGTTCAAGTCTATGCCCGGAGGAACTAATAATCTAAAAGTGTATTATTGCTATCACGCTTATGGTTTGGCTGCTGGCTAAATTGAAGCGGGGTTTTTCGCCAAAGGTTATATATAACGATGTTGCGGACTACATCGGGCCTATTATTGAGTATTTTCTCATCAATTGAAGAGGATGCCGGCAACGACAACTCGCAAAGAATCGATCTCGCAGCCGATGAATCATTGTCATTAGTGGATGAACTTCGGGTCGGCAAATTATGCCATCTTGATTTGAGGTTGGAACAAGCATGCATGTATATAATAGCTCGAGCGCTCGGTTCCATAGACATCTGCTTGGCCTATTTGCCCTAAGATGCGGCACGCACAGCTGCGGTCGAGACTATCGATCGTGGATAAGTAGGCCTCAAGCATGATTCTCTCAGATCGGTGAGTTCCATTAGCCGTTCAACAAATTAAACGTCTCGGTGAGATTATTTATTTGATGTAGGTATTAATCCTTTTTATTATTTATTTACTTATTTATTTTAAAAAAAAAAAGTGCGAAAATCAACAGGTGGAGGCTACTGGCTCAGGAGGTGAAGCCTTTCTTTTGCTTTCATATTTGCCCTATAATTGACCTCGTGCAATAAGCTCTGAGAATTAGTGACTGTTACACAAAAACAGAAGAGGCAATCCTCCTGCTGATCGCTTGTTTCCTTGCAAGGATAATATTAATCGCCCTGTCGTATACCTGCACTTCATCAAGGCGATGCGATGTGGGCATTCCTTGTTTTGTGATTCCGAAGGAACCTCCCGAATGCTCTTCGGGGACAATCTCGGTCGGCTCTGCAAACCTAAGGCTACTGCTCCGCTTGAATTTCTTGAAAGTTGAGGGCCATTTTGCATGATCGCCAACGATGCATCGTTGAACCGGCACGGAACGGATCCCGACCATTAACAATCGCTAATTACTGAGAGACTTGGCCTAGACGAGTAACGAATGCCGTTGAAAAAAAAAAAAGTAAAACGGCCCTTGAACGTCGCTTGATTACTGAACCTTAAGCTTGCTTCAATGTAATCGACGACTATCCCGAGTAATTCAGACAAAGCTGTACTGCATCGCGAAACGTCGTGTTTCTGATCGGAAAATGCAACGTCTGCATAAACCTCAAGGTTTAAGCAGCTTTAAGAATAAATTTCAAAATATTTCTAAGCGATTCCAACAAAGTTACTGTGCCTTGGTTGCTTCATCGCCAGGAAACCTCGAAACAACATCCGTATGCTCTCTTGAAATTCAGGTTTAATTGGGTCGCGATGCCTGCTCATGAGGTCTTTTCAGGAATTGTTGGTCCAACCATCGGCCTGCTCGAGTTCGCACCCTGCAGAAGTATCTAAATGTATATAGTATTGTCGGTTTCCGTATACCAGGCGTTCAAGGAGAAAGCAATGTGATGAGCTCCCAACATGCAGCAGCTTTGATGCAAAAGGTCTCATCTCGTCCAGGTAAAATGCACGGCGGATGAGCGGAGCAGGTTCCGCTTCGCTTACGATTCCATTGTTGTATTATAGGTCTGATACATGGGCTAGCGAGACCGCTTGACGGAGATATCGTTTTCGTGGTAGCCACATATATCTGATCAGTGAGGTATCGAAGCTTAAAGCGGAGTTATTATTTATCTCTTTTTCCTCTGGATCGCAACAAACCAACCTTTCTCAACCAAACACAACGGCCTCGGATATAAATACCCGGTTAGCCTTCCACGAAAAAAAAAAAAATATTGCCTCTTTTTGCACGAAGGCGATATAAAATAAACTGGTCAAGCGTACAAGAATACCTGATTGATAGACACGGAATTACCCGGATACCGCGCGGACAAAGTGATAATACGACTAGTTGTGGTAGCCGAACATGGAGTTATTGGATACCACTTGTTTCACATGTATCCTCCACCTAGCTGCATTTCTATCGCCTTTATTAAAGTCATTTCAGAGTATTAATACCGAATGATAAAATGCCTTTTATACGCTGCGTAATTTCATGGTATTTAGATCAAGGTTTGTTCCGTAGTCAAACATAATTTTTGAAAATGCGCGGTACACCAAGAACCCTGTGGCATGGTCGAACTTCTGTCCGTGACCTTTGCATATCGCCTTGAGCCGGGATGTCTTAGATGGCTTCTAGAGGATGGAGATATCGCTATGCTTGATGAAGCTGCCGCTATTGCGTTTTCTGGGACGCAGTACCCACGGCAATCAGCACGATCACAGGAGTTTATACCTAAGTTTATTAACATAATATTAAATTCCTGCTAGAATAAAACTAGCTGGGACTTTTCAACTATTCTGTGCTGCCCGAATCATCTAACGGCATTAAGTAGATACTAACTACTTGTCTTGTTGTTCTATTCCATACAAATATTCTACGTTAATTTCCCAAATATTCTAGCTACTATCTCTTAGCTGATTTCTTCCGAGGTTTGAGAATAATTCCCCGAGGGCAGGGGGTCCTCTGAGCACTGACGTACCCCCTATCCTCCATATGTTTCCGCTATCGTCTTTCTTGAAAATACTTTTACACCTTCGATATGTGGTCTCCCTTGCGGAAGTTCAAATTTACCAGCTGAGCTACGAAGATGCGACATAAATTTCTCAATATAATTGAGAACGTAATGGATTCCGTTGATTAATAACCTAAGTTGTTTATAACTTGCGTAGTATCACAGATCCGGAGGTAGTTCAACATTAGTCCATATTTGTCAAATTCGACGATGTTCCAGCTGTTTAGGGAGTATGCTTTACGGTTCATTGATCATTCGTAGTCGTCTTCAGAGCTAAAGTAGCTCTTGTTATAAAACCATATACTGTGTTTCCCTTCGCAATATATATATATATATAATTGTTTCGATGAATTTGCTATAGTTGAGAATAAAGTAGTTATTGTAGACTCATTCCGTCGAGTATTTCTTTTGTTAGTCCCAGGAACCCTCGTGTGCGTGCAACTGAATTGCCGCAAAATAGAGCGTGCAATGGAGAGTCGACGAGACTACTAACCTGTTTGTCACGAGGAGCCAAATGTATTGGAAATCCTTATTCTCTTAATCAGCGTCTATACGATTTGACTTCACCTTGACGGTAGTAGTGTTGTTCGCGGCGAGGGTGTCAAGCGAGAGCGGCGGATTTCCAGGCTGCTATGACTGAGCCGCCATCATCTCAGCGAATCTAACCTAGCTCCACTCTTGAACAAACCCTTTTAGTTTGCTAGATATATGACCGATGTATATAGCTTTGTGGCTCAGCATGACGCCTCCTAGAGAAGCCCTCGTTTCATCAAAGTCTTATGACAGAAATCAAATCTCCCTCAGACAGAATGGTGTGAACTATTATAGTACAAGCGAGCTATGGTCAACGATGATTGCTGAAGTTGAACTTTTAATACTTCTGCGCGTTTCGGTATAGTGTGGATGCTCATCGAAATAAGTATTGTAACTTATTTGTTAGACTCTGAGATGTGTCCTCAGAGCCGAAATGTTGAGCCGCAAACCCTTTATCACTTCCATGCCTATAAATCTAACAAGTACACTTCTCTATCGAACCATCCGCCAGGCGCTTCACTCTGACGGCCTAGCTTTACTCAGTCAGGGCTGCAGGACATTTAAACAGTGACTCGTTCTGATATCGTATATGTGTTTTGCTGTTGGTGTTCAGAGTGCATGGCCCAGAGGCCAGATATCGGAGGCCCACATTTTCGTTCTGAGCCCGTATTCAATATTGTCGATTTTGGCACACGATTACAATATCGGTGTTTTAGATCCTTTGCAGTGAACTAGTGCAGAAGCTCCACTTATACTTCAGCAGAGCATGAGATAACATTATATATATGAAATTACCCTTGAGAAAGGTAGTGCTTAATTCAGGCGGTGTTCAACTGCTTACCCTTTCCCACATATATAGCAAAGCGGGTTTGACGCCAAATGGAGAGCTATGAGGGATTTGTCTTAATTTATAAGATCTTGAAGTAGATCCCTAAGGTATATTTCCTATTGTTATTTGTCGACTGCAATACTGGGAAGCTGTAAGAACTGTTGAGCAGAGAGCCATACGTTGATAAAGTGATTATGAAAGGAGACAGTGTCCTGAATCGTCAGTTATCTTACGGACGATTGAGGCTTTTCAGTGAAGCTACAACTGCTGGAAGTACATACAGGTCTACAGTGTACAGAAATGAAAACAATGAATATCTAAGGGCCCTTTTAGTTGGTTTTTTTTTTTTTTTTTTCCTTTTTCTTAGCAACCTAGCAACTAAGAACCATCAATTCATCAATCAAACTCAATCAAACAAGTTTCTTAGTAGTTCCATCTTCCCTTCTCACAAGTTACCAAGGAACCATTTTAAACAGTACGAGGTCGGTCCTTCGTAACCCCATGAATGGATATGTAACGAGCAATTTCGTAACATTTAGTTCTCCGCCTCGCTCGGACCAGGCTTATCAAAACAAGAACACGAATACATAAAATGACTATAAAACTTATTATATCACAATACGCCAACCGTTTATTGTTCCGTCCCTGCGCACCCTTCTAGCGCCCAGTTCCGTCGTCACCATTGTTTTGTTCTCTTCTCCAATTCTTGTGCGGGTCGCATCGTGCAGCTATGGTTTGTTATTTTCGTGTTTGCTCATTCGCTTCTCATTCGATATGAAATTGTCACACCGTCCTTGACTGGGATTTCACCCTAGCCTTGTACCAATAGCGCCAAAGGCCAAAAACAATACCAGTTAAGCCTACTGTTACCATTACATACAACCAGATCCACGAAGAGACAACTATCGTTTCTCCGTAGGATGAAAGTCGAAGAATGAAGTGCTAAAGAGCGTCTAAACTTATTAGACCACGATGGCTCGAAGGCATAGAGGCTGACTTACAGCTATAAAAGCGCCTGGAAGAAAACCAAGAGTCACAATAGCTATGGCGAGCATGTTGGCGCTGTCTTCATTTGCTCGCTTTGCGATTTGAGTATTGAGGTGGTTGTCATTTTGATTGGTAAGTTGGTAAATCTAGACCTTTTCGGCTTCTATGTAGCTTTATATACCTCGCTGAGGGTCCATATACCGTTTGTACTTGACTATTAGTTGAGCTTTCAAACCAATTGATATAATGTTGAGAGCCTGAAATCGTTTGCTTGATTATCTGCATTTGATCTTGGATGAGATCGTGTGTATCAGTATGGTAGCTCTCCTGCCGCTGAAGCATACCTTCAATGGGAATGAGTAGCCGTTCTAGAGTTAGAATCCGTGATGTTAATCGTGTACATTTGTCGGATATTGCAGTGAGCCGTCTTATAATAATATTGAGATCCAGATGGAAAGATCCTTGGGGTCATCGTTGATACAGGCTCCATGCAAGCCCGTTTCCTTTTGAACATGCCATAGGTCGAATTGCAGCTGATCGACATCCTTAGAGAGCGTTTGGCAGCTAAGATTTAGAAGAGACATCGGAACAAGTAGCTCATTAACTGCCAAAGATGCGCAAGCCCGAAGATGATCGGTCAATTCTGACATCTCCTGCGGAAGTAGCCCTATGCACAAGCAGTTAATTGTGTGGGTGGTCGCATTGTGCATGACGGCTAGCGCAAATTCCCAGGACCAGTTGGCTTCGCTTTCAAGTACAAGAGCTATTATGATTCCGTCAGCGTCGTCGTAATAAATATGCCCTGGTACGAATACAATTAACTCACCGTTGACATCGGATCGATCTGGCGCTATGGTTTTGGTGCGAACACCACCTATAGGAACATGCTGAGCAATAACTTGAAGAAAATATTGCGGCAACGCCCATTTGTGAGCAATGGTTTCGAAATTCGCCCGTGAGAATGGCAACCGGTTGAGGACGGCCTGAGATGCTCGTGGACACAGTCTACCTATTGATCAGAGATTATGAAATATCGGTATAGAAAATTACTGACAGTAGTCTAAGCCTTGCTTCCCCGGACTTTGGAGTCGGATTGTCCTAGGCAGCCGTTAACGTAAGCACAAATTCTGAAGGTTATTGGAGGAGTGTCTTACCATCCATGCAGATATATTACTTTCTAATAATTCTCCATCTTCAAAGATAGGCGTAGAGTCCGATATGGAGATGTCAACGTATCGATAGCCACAATGTACGAGTGAGAATATTTTATCACGAGTGATAACATCTTGATAAAAAAGCCTATCCATGCATGTTCTTCGACAATATCAAGTTTGTTGAGACAATATGAAAAAAGCCGATAATTGTGATGATAAAGAAAGTGAAGTGGATTGCAGTCCGATTATACCGTCTCAACAAAGAAATAGTCTCAACAGCGAAAGGTCGTTGAATATTGATGCGTACTAACGGAGGCACTCGCCACTCCACGTAACCGAGTTGTCATGTCTCACCTCGCTAAACACAAATCTACAAGCTATTTTTTTTTTTTAGCATTTTAGCGAAAGGAATTACCTCCATGTGAACTTGTTCGGGCATTCTGCTCATGTGAAGATATGCCAACCCTTCACCACCTACCCCGCACACAGTATCTTTGGGCTTTTCTGCAGTTTTTCAACTCTTCATGGTTTTCTGCACTTGCTTACGTTTTTTCGAGTTGGGACATAAGTCAATCACCGATGCCGATTATCTCCCAAGCCATCACACACAAGTCCGCGTTGAACAAAATATATAGAAGGTGGTATATTATCGTTTGTATATATCTAATCTAGCAGGCCATCTAGATCTAGCGGGATTGGGTATTTGGGGGGTATATTATTGGTATATGGATACGGAAGGAAGAAATTTTCTAAATGATAATCTAGGCATTTTTTTTTTCGGTTTCGGCTGATTGCAAGGTGAATTTAAGGGATTGGAAAAAAGGATATTTAATGGAGTATTCAAAAAAAAAAAAAAGGGGGGGGGGGGGTTTAGTAACTATAGTTTGGCGGACAGAGACTGCGTACTGAAGGGTAGAAAAAGGATAGATTTAGTCGATATTGGTGTAAGCGGCCGCGGGAAAGATGGGAAGGTAGCAAAGCTAAGGATTATATATGGATATCGAGAACTACAGGACTGCAAGAACGAGGAAAAGCAATGATACGCCGGAAATCAAAAAAACAAACCAGTAAGGAAAAAAAAACAAATGTACAAGAAAAATCGAGACTAAATAATGTACGGTAGTTATAAAATTACACTACCTTATAAAACTAGTAGAAAATTTAAGGTTAAAAAAGAGAGGTATTTTCAACGAAATTCGTGAGTAGCATTGTTTTATAAAATAATAAACAATGCTTGTGATAATATACGAAAAGTAGGAGTGTATGGATCCTATGGATCCTCATAGTGCTCCACGTATGGTAGGTATCTTTCAGGTGAAGAAACTCCGCAAAAGAAAAATATGTAGAGAGCTTCCTTACAACCCTGCCCAGTCCTGATCCCCGGAACCTTCGCGATGTAATCCTCGACGTACTTCCTCAGCGCGTGGAACCGGTCCTTCCTCACTTCCGCGACGCTCAACCCCGTAACCTCCGCGAGCTAAGGTCGTAGTCCTTCGCCATGCACTCGTGGTTAAACGAGCAGTACTGGACACCTGCTGCACGAACTGCGTCGATACTTCAGACGGCTTCGTAGGGCAATATATCGTCGGGTCATGTTCCTCCGTTGTCGACTCTGGTTCGTACACGTAGCGGAGAGTGAATAGCGAAGGGGCGGATATTTCTTCGGGTGGAGGTGTTGGGGGAGGCGCGGGAGCGGTAGCGGGTTACTCCATAGGCAGGGCTTCGGAGCGGTACACGGCGCCGGCCGCCATAGGGAGCTTTTGGTTACTTTGGTCGTCGATATTTCGTACCTCGACAGTTTATCGTCTACCGACGACGAAGGAGAGTTAGGCGGGGAACGGTCAGCGCCGTTCGTCCGAGGACGCTGAAGAAACGGACGAAGAGGACGACATGTTGTCTGAAGATGCTGACGACGAGAATAACGCACACGCGGCCGGCCTGGGACTCGACGACCGCGACGCATTGGAAGACCACAGGCACGGCTTGGCAGCGGAAAGGTAGTCTGGCGATTTATGATTGTGATTGAGCGTCGTAGGCAGCGGCGACTCGAAGAGGTGCTGCTGCTGCTGCTGCTGCGGGTGGGTATATGTATAGATTTAGGTTTGAACAGAGAAGGCTTATTCTTATTAGATCTGGAGCTGCTGCCGTCTTCGGAAGCGATGTGTGTTTCAGGTGTCGAGCGGTGTTGCTGTTATTGTTTGTGTCCGCGCTGACACGTGCGTACGACTCTTCGATCGGGAAAGTCGGGACGCGCTTTCGACCCTGACAAGGGTACCCTCGTCTGCCGCCTCCACATGTCCCTTTCCGTTCTCGTTCTCGTCGAAAGAATGGCGCTGCTTATACGGGTTTACGAAGGCGTCCGGGGCGTTGGCGAGAGATAGCGTGGAGGTCGTCGAATCCAAGCTGGTCGACAGGGACGGGCAGCAGATGATTCGCCGCCTTGCACATCCGACAAGGTTTGCGGGGAAACCGGCTCGATGGATGCTGCCACCGCTGCCATTGTTATATCTATTACCTGGCAGGGATGCAAGCATGGCGGAGAGGTTGGATGATGTCAGCGGGGTATTAGCGGTGGTTGGTGCGTTTGGCGAGGTGGTCGGGGCGGGTAAAGGGAGAAACTGCAGTTTTTCATGTGACAGCGATGGTCGGAAGCTGCAGGTCGTGGTCTCGATCAGCTCCGGAGTAAATTTAGGTTTTGGGTTTGTTGTCTGACCGATCTCGTCGTCGACGTCTCCTGTAGGGATTCTGGTAGGAATTCGAGGGCTGAACGCTTGCTGATTTTCTTGCAGGTGTCCATTTTGTGGCTTCGTCTGGTCGTTTCTATGGATTCGGGTACAAAGTACATTTCGCCAATGATTCTCTCGTTGTAGTCGTCGCTACTTCGAGATCTTGTGAAAGAAGAAAAGGGCGTTGTAAATACGTCGATTTTTGTCGGATAATAGTGGTAATGGACATGAACCTCTTTTTCATAAAACAAAGAGGATATGAAAGATGTTTTTATAAGTACATCAAAATCGAAGGAAGGGGATGCTGCGTATGGATAGGATAGTAGGTAAGAGCTATCTTATCAGCCTTTTGTAAAATGGCTAAATCGAATATATCCACACCCTGTCGAGCTCAATTATTACGTCAAACGCTAAAAACGATAACGAAGCAAGGAGGAAGCCGCTAGCTTTCGTTTTTTTTTTTTTTTTTTTCCCACGCTAAGTTATGTGTCAATTCGTCAAGGGTAAAGCAAGCGAAAAGAAAGACCTTGGATCTAGAATTGCGTAAACTAGACGTTTCCTCAATATCTCTTTAGATGGATAAGGGTCTCTCTCTCTCTCCTATATTTGGGATTTTCGTTGATCTAATCCGTGTCGGGGTCCTCCTCGTCGGGTGAGTATGAAGATATTCCGATGTGGCCAAGCCTTTACCAATCGAGCAAGCGCATGCACTCAACGGTTTTTCGTACATGTGAAAATTTTCGACAGCAGTATAAGAGGTGAGTTCTCGAACGGCCAATTGACACACGGGCAACTCGAATCCGGTATAGCGGATTGTTCAATAGAAAGCTGCATTTTCGACACGTTCAAGTGTTAGAGATATACTAAAAAGAAAGATGTAATAATGCCCACAAAATTGCTAATTGAAAAATGATCCGATTTGTTTTGCAGACTGGTGAACGAAAAAGAATAGTGTAGAGAATGTGCGAGGCCATGTATGTGCGGCTAGGATGCCGTTTTCGTTTTCTAGCTGCTTTGCTTGATTTCTATGTCGTGGTCCACACCACCAAGAAAAAAGATCATCCCCTTGCCTTGGCCTGGAAAAAGACTTAAGGGGATTGGATAGGGATCGCAGTCGGATCGAAATTTAAAGAAAACGAGACAACGACTCGAGAACGAAGAGGGAAGTAATACAACTAGAACCAGAAAGACGATATATAGCACTTACGATAGTGATTAATAGACTCTGCCGCTAGAAGCGATGCGAAAAGGAACCAGGATCCCGTAAGACGGATAGGGATCCACTGGTATGTAAAAGTGAGAAAAGGAGCGTCGTGTCTTTAAGGATTGCGGCAGTGAGAGGACGATGCCGACCGCAGTGTAGTGTTCCGTTTCAACAGAACAAAAGGATTTTACGAATAAACAAGAATACGACAACAAAAAAATCAAAAATCGCGACAAAGAGGATAATACCTTTCTTTTATGCTTTTGGAATGCTGTCGCCCTCAGTATACAAATCAAATCGACTCGCGATTGACGGTACGTACCGTTGATCGTGGGATTGTGTCCCCAATTGGCATTCAGGGGTGCCGTAGGTGTCGGGGCGGACTAAAGAGCAGCTAAGGTTGACTAGAAAAAATTGCTCAAAAACAAGTCAATTTTAATCATCCGAAAAGAAAAAAGGATTGGTATCTCAGCCACCCCCAAGAATTTTAGTCGGTGAGATAAAATGCTCAGCGACATCAGCTTTATCCTTTCGCATGGTGGTATCGTTGCTATAGCCCTTTTTTTTTTTTCCTCGAAAAGAAAAACGTATAAGAAATGACAATGCAAAAATAACCTCTCTTTGTTCGTTGTTCGTTCACAGAGTTATTCGTTCACCATATCGTACGTCACTTTCTTTCATTAGCGCCTCTCTAGGGCGATCACTTTTTTTTCTTCGCAGCTGAAACCTTTTGAACGCCTGAATGCAAGGCAATGCAAAGTGAGCAACGATAAATATTTCCCGTCTTGGGGTTCAGTTATTTTTCGTACTCTAGTTACTGTCGAGAGTTGCAACTGAAGGGGGGAGGGACTGAGGGAATAAATAGCCAGCCCGCGTCGACCAGTCGATTGTGTTCGATAAAGGTCCCACATCAGACCACCGCAAGTCAATCGCAATAAATAGGCAATCCAGAAAGAGAATAGGAAAAAAAAAAAAACGAGGGAGAATCTCTCTCTCCTCCGAAAAAAGCAAATCAGTTGGAAATGGGACGCCACGAATCATCCAAATATTTGAATGCTGCAAAAGGCCAGGGGCCTTCCTTGCCTTGAAAAAGTCCCCACGAGAAATTCCGGGTTTCTTTCTTTTCGTCCATGTTAGAAAGGCCAAATAGCCTGAAAAGATCAACTTCCCTGTGAAAGTAGAACGGGAACGAAAAGACTTAGGCTCTTTCCGACGTCAGCTTCCTCAGTAATAGGCATCTCGTCTTGACCGCTCGAGTCTCTCGAGCGATATATTATAATATATCGCGAACTGCGCTTAAAATTAGTTTCTGTGTTTTGTTTTCCTTCAGAATGTTTTTGGAGAAAATTTTGGAGAGGGAAGGAGAAACATGTAAATCTGCTTGTGTCGCAAAAAATTAAGAATTAAAAATTAAAAAAAAAAAAAAAAAAAAAAAAAAAACATTATAAAAAAAATTTCGCCTCTTTTTTTACGGTTCAGAAATGGTCTTTCCCGATTCGGGTTTTAATATTCCCGGTCAAATTTGGAAACATTAAATATAGAGGACGGTACTTGGGTAATCTTGCCTCTTATTCTAACTTTACGTTTTTTTCTAAATACCTTCACTGCTAACTTATTTTCCAACTATCAGCCGTCGCCTACAAGAATACCGCAAAGGACACCTCTGGGTATCACATATCGTAACGTACGCGACGCGGCAGCAGCTATCAAATGATCAATTAGTCGCTGCGATCTTCCCAGGCCTATTGCCGAGATACTCCAACGGCCATCCCTACAGGCTACAGGGCCGTGAAGCGGCGCTTCAATGTATTGCGGAGAGTAAATCCGGCTCAAACGACGAACGGTTGTTTTATCTTTGGCCCAGATTTCCGCTACCAAAAATGATAACTCCCGGCTGATGCTGCGACATGGTACCACCTCTTAGCGCCAACAATGGAGATGACACGGTTCTATACAATTGTAGTATACCTTTGAAGAGCACCACCTCTAGCGCCAACAATGGAGATGACACGGTTCTATACAATTGTAGTATACCTTTGAAGAGCACACCTCTGAAGACACTGAATGGAGCGAATTTTCTTTAGTGGAGTAAGTGGTGCCTAGATAGGCCAAGCTCCCCAGTTTTAAACTAAGCGCGAGCATTTGCTGATACCTTACAAAAATGGAGCTTTAGGTTTGATGACGACCGGCCCGACGAAAGAGCAGCTTGTTCGGGTTTTGCATGACAATTTCGTACGAATTCGTACGGAGTCACGGCCAACTACTAGCATTTTCAGCAGGGATTATGGCTGACCTTTTGATAACCGCGATCGGGAAAGTAATCAGCACCGAATTTGCCAACGAAAATATCGACGCGAGAGTTGCAGTCAGTCGCACTCCGGTATTTGGCCTGGCCCAAAGTCGAACCCGCAAAGGAGTTTCCCTTGGTGGGATTTAATGTCATTGATTCCCCGGAGAGGATAATGAGGATGAGTTATACGAGTTCAACTATTCAAGAAAATCGTCCACTCGTCCTCGAAATGTTCCTGGATGGGCGATGATTGTTTATTAGGAACCTGTGGTCTGTGAAGACATGGCTACTTCGCACTCTCTCCCTGGACCAGGTTTTCGAATCCGAAATAAGTAAGATAACCTGATGTGGAACATTATATGACCGGCCGTTAGCTGGTTTTCATTCTCTTTTGCGTTTGCCACTGCACTTCTTTTTTTTTTTTTTTTAACGAGATAAGATCTGACGGTCGGCTTTCTCCAGTTTCGAACTTATTTTATGTTCCATTCTAGCCAGCTGACATGAGTACGGCTTTATGTCTCGGGATCTACGATATTGAACACGAGGATGACGATAAATTCTGCAAGCATACCGTGCCTTTCATTAATCTCTTAATAAACTAACCCCCCCCCCCCCCGGGGGAACGGCAAAGGGAAGGTTACAAGCTTGAGCGTACGCGACAGCGGTGTGTTTTAGAAAATATTGGGCGATATCAGACGAGAAAAGATCTTATGCGGGACAGTCTGGCCGATTCTCCCTTAATATCTCACCGTTTAGGCCAGGTAATCTCAGAGCTGGACGAATTCCTACACCCGAGATCGAACATCGCGCATCCCGACCTAGATCTTCACCCCACCGCTAAATGCGAAAGCCCGGCGAAGCCATTAATCACACGTACGATTCCTGAGAAGCAATTATCATTGAAAATAACAGTCTTCACTTTCAGAAGGGACACATGTGCGTTGAAGGGAAAGTTAGCTTCAAAGAGGGCAACGTCACTCCTTTTTTTCTTTTTCTTTTTTTGCTTCAAGGAAATAGTTACAATAATAAATGGATAAAAACTTGAGTGTGTCGATATTGAAATCACGTATATAATTGTTTAATTTCATCACTGCGAATACAAATCTATGAACTGGTAAGGCAATTTTATATGTTTGTATATAACTTCTAGTGACTTAACCAGTCACAAAGCCGCGCCCTTATAATTACTAATGGCATACTGTGGGATTTAATGGATGGTCCTAAACCATCACGCTCTGTTCAAATGATGAATGAGGGGAGAGGTATTACGTCTCCGTTGGAAGATCAAATTTTGAGCGCTTCACACATCGCCGGGAAAAATTTTTTTCGTATAGGTAGTGCATGTACACAGTAAGACCCTAAGTATGTTTTGCACCTGGTTGGTCCAGCTCAATTCTGTGCAGTTTATGATCCTCCTTCCGCCCGGTGTCAATTACCTTAGGATTTTTGCTATTTTTATTATTGGTTATTGTGCCCAATCATGATTTCGTAAGTACATATAAATTCTGCAGGATATTCGTCGAGATACAAGTGAAGATATATCTAAGGATTTTTGTACGCGTCATTACGAAAAAAATATCTCGTTCCTCGCCTAGAATTATCCAAGTTTCATATAAATAAAACAACATGAAGCTCACGAGGACAAAACCTTTCGGGTACATGCAAGATCGCAATTGAAATGCTCGGTGGCCCTCAAGACTATCCCTTTTTTTAACGAATATGAAAGATTGTACAAGATGTTAGTTTTTTTTTTTTTCTTTCTTAAAATAAGTTGTGCATCAAATATATATGAGAAATCGTCAGCGAATCCAGTTTGTACCGAAGCCCTCTTTCAATCACCAACACATATCTATCCATATCTTGGGAGTGGGTGGAAGATTATTATATTACTTCGGAGGTTGGGAAGTAGGCTGAGGTGACGCCACAAAGAATGGCGAAAATTAAATGGCGAAAATTAAATGGCGATACAAAGCTCATCGTAAACAACTAGAACCGAACTCGAACCGAACGCGGAAAAAATGCCTCCTTCCGGAACAGCCCTATTTCAACTGGGAAAATAAGCGAGGGTCTAGGAAGTTATAGGTAAAAATTCGAGAATAAGATATGCACTTTCTAAGCGAGTTCGAGGAGGTTTTTTGTGCCTGTCCCGGCGGATTCCCGAGAATACGCCAGTCTCACCCCTCAAATTGCGGGCAATTCTTTCCCCCCGTTTCTTTCTTTCGCGTGTAACCGATGTTACACAGAAAAATCTTTTCCCGAAATGGCTTTAGAGTTTAATACAGAGGCAGGCGAGAGAACACTCTTAGGTCATCGATTGCTCCGGAGAGGTTTTCAGCTTAGGTAAAAAAAATATTTCTCGGCTAGCGCTCTTGTGCATTCCGTCTGGCGATGTGAAGAAGCTCTCGTGCCCTGTTGAACATGATCGCTTGCTGATGTTTTTCGTTTGTTCAATGTCTCGCTATCCATGATGGTTGAAAGAAAGACTCTATTTATGGCTACTATTTCGAATTCTCTTAGGAGGTACTAGAACGGGAATATTACGATGGATCTGTTGCGATCGCGATCTCGAACCGCTTTGTCACTGCAAAGTCCATTAGCTTAGGAAGAGGTTCGCCTGCATGCTGGAAAGATGAAGTAAAGGAGGTATGAAAGCCAGGTCGGGCGTGTATATAAAGGCAAGCGTTCGACGCTCTCTTTCCGATCAAACAATCAACCAGCTTCGAAATCCTCATCAACACAGCTCTACAACATCATACAATATAACAATTCATTTCAAATAAAAGCTTCTCTTACCATCACCCGCGGTATTTTAATATAATCCTTTCAAAATGGAAGCCAACAACAACGAGCAGACCATCCAATCCCTCACCTCTAGGCTCCAGTTTTATGAGCCAGCAAAGTTCCCGGACGAGGACACAGGAGGAGTGCAAGAAGAGGTTCGAGACCCACATGGGAGAAATCGCGAAATGTGATTAAGTTGAAAAACTACAAGGAATAAGACCAGGACAATCCAAGGGCCAGAGAGAAGGAGCCGGCGGTGCTAAGTGAAAATAAATATAAGTCTCGAGAAAATTAGCTAACTATCCTTTCTTTTTTTTTTTTTTTTTTTTGTTTTTTCAAGACCAATGAGCTCGTCCGATTAATCTTCACAAAGGGCGCTGCCTTGATGGTAACTGACGGCTATGCGTCAGGCTCGTCAAGGACAAAGCCGAACTCCCGTCCGGTGCGTCGGGCTGGGCACTGACCAGGCGCCAGTCGCTGATGACCGCCGGCGGGCCCAAGTACGACCTTACATATACCTCGTGGGCGACTCTGCCAACAACGCCACGAACTTCATGCACGAGGTGACCCACTTCCTCATCGAAGGGATATACAACAACAACCAGCAACCCTGGCCCGAGACGTGGAACGATGGCGACTGGAGGTCCGCCAACCCGAAAAGCCAGAGGACGCTCGTCAGCGATCTCCGTAAGGCGGCTGCCCAGCCCCAGGACTGGTATGACGTCATGACCGACGACATCGTCGCTAAAAACGACGACTTGGCTCTCGCGTTCCGCACGGCTATCGAGGGTTTGGAGAATTACACCGCTCCGGACGATATAGCCATGGAAATAATTCCGTACCTGGTCGAGATGTACTTCGCCCTGGTTACAACGTGGGGTCGACCGAATGGAGCTATCAAGAAGTTGAAGCCCTGGAACGTTGTGATGGAGTACTTTGACAACGAGTTCCTGCCGCGTTGAGAGCCCTCGACGCATCTGTCCGCAGCCCGGTCTTTAACTAGGCGCTTAAATTCAAAAGCGCAAGTGGCATATATAGGGTGAAGCGGCTGGGAATCATCGCGGATAAAAATTCCCTTGATTGAGGTGTATCTGTTTTATTTATCTTTAGTTATATTCTTGATTTCTTTTTACTTTTATTTTCTGGTATATTTTTTTTTATATATACCGCGCACTCATTCCATTTCTCCTATTCAACCTTTTTCTCCGAAGGGTCTAATACATGTATATGGTACCCGCACTTGTTCTCTGCCCTGTCTTCGGGTTGGGGAAACTAAATGTTACCTCGGAAAATCAAAGGATATATTTATTCACCACGCATAATTAAAGAGTAGCTAACAATAAAAAAAAAAGTAGAGACCGAATGATCAGTTTATAATCATGTGTAAAAAATGAAGATTCGATCGTATACTCTTAACATAGCCTTGCTAATACTACAGATGGGTGCAAGGGCGACTTGCGGCGCTCTGATATTAAGATGCACGTGCACCGTGAGCGAGGAGGATCAAGGAAACTCTTCCCTGAATTGTCCTGTGAGAGGGTGGAGTCTCCAAAAGTAAATGGAACCCAGTCTCATGTAGTTTACTTCGCCTTCCTTTATGGAACTTTGAACATAGCTCGCATCAGCCTTGGAATATTTTATTACGTCAGGAATGAATCACTTATATTTCCGCCAAATAGGAATAGAACCAGTTCCACTATTCGGCAACTATCTCATTTATTACACCTCTGAACGATTGAGTCCGGTCTCTCTTATTTTTCCGGCATTTTATTTTTATAATTCCTACTTACTAAGTACTGTCCTTTTTAGCATTTTCTTCGCATGCCGGCCTTACCTATTAGTCCGGCCTTTTCCATTTGAATAACTACTACTTTTTCTTTTCTTTTTTTTTTTTTGAGGCCTTTAAACCTCGAGATCAATAGATTTTTCTATACTACCGATTTTACTATTCTATAATATGAATATTTGTGTTCCCAATAAGACCATCTCCTTTCCTATCCCTCTCTGCGTCCCATCTAGCATGAGCTTCCTCTTCCCGACTCTATTTGCTTCCTCTTTCTACTTCTACGTTTTTGTTGAACTACTTGTCAGCATTTAAACGATATATGTAGTGAAGGAAACTCGTGGTAACGTTATAATTTTGTGGTGGGGCGATCGGCAGATTTGCGAGTAACGGGCCTCATTGCGATGGTAGCAAGGCTCTTGAGCTAGGTTTTGCGAGTTTGTTGGGTTGGGAGATTATGGATAGTGGGATGGAGTTATAGTAGTGGTTGTGGAAATATAGGGATCGTGGGTTAATGTGTACAGCTTCGACAAGTGCTACCTGAATTTTTTTTTTTTTTTTTTTTGGATTGGATTCTATTTTTTGGATACTATTTTTTGGATTCCCATTTTTAGGTACTATATTTTGGATTCTTTTTTTCTTTTTTTTTTCTTTTTACGATTTTGCATTCTGTGTAGAGAAATTTTTTCGTAACTAATTCTCTCCAGTACCGTTCGAACTAGGGCTTTCTTATATTGTGGCTAGGTCGCGCGGGCGAGCTCTTTATTTAATTTAATTTAATCATCACTAGCTAGACCAAACCTATTTACGTAAGTCAGTCGCACTGCACAAGATATATTATCTTGGCAGCGCTAGTTTGTTGGTAGTAATATATATACAGTACTTTAATACATGAATATCCCGAATTCTCAATAGTATAAACAATAATAATAATAGACAAGTATAATTTAGTGTAAACCTTCCCCTATTCCATTCCAAGTTCTTTTCAATTTCCCTCTCATTCTTTCTCGATCTCCCCATATTCTCCCTGTTAAAAAGAGTCCTGCTATAAAATTTCGTCGTGTATTTTTTTGGTTTTGAACGGTTGGTTGTAGCCCTGTATAATATCTGCATTTCCCGTACGGCCATGATGTAGAATCTTTAAAAGTCGATTCTTTTATCTTTTCGAATTGTTCTTCGTTGAGTTCGATTTCCCTTTTAATCAGCCTTTCTCCCAGTTTTTCTCTAGCGTCTTTTCTAAGGCTTTCATAGTATTTGCACTCAACGAATACATGATGAGCCGTTTCGATTTCCTTGCAATGTTGTTGTAGGCATATTATCATGGATTTATTCCTGGTAAACATGTTCTTGGATCTTAGTTGTCGATCTCCCGTCATTAGCTGATCCATTCTTATCAAAAAGAACACAGCAACACGTGTTACCGAAATCGATTCAGTTATACATTCTTCCAGGCGTGGTTTGCGAAGGAACAACTTAGTACAATTATTAAGTCGTTCCTTCGCAAAACCAGACGGGTTTGGGTACAAGAGAAGCGTTTGGCGGAATCTTTATGCAATAGTTTTGCAGGTGTGGAGCATCTTAAAGGTATTTTGGGAGGAGTTTCTGATGATATTCTGTGATTACAAGTACCATTTGGCCCCTTATCAAAGGCCTTTAGAAACAGAAAAACCACTCCCAATAATTTTAACCTTGTGCACGCCTCTCCAAATATAACTCCAGTGTGCTGTCATCCAATCCGGCCTCTCGCCAATCATCTGAAAGATTGCAGACAGCACCTCGTGAACGCTAACTCCTCTGCAGCCGTTGTCGTTTTTAATATCGATCTTCCCGACGCCCTGTAAGACAACGCAGAGTGTATCTACCGCAGGCGACACTGCGTTTTCCTCCAAGACGTGGATATTTGTGAACTTTCGGTGGAAATGCGGACCACAGGTAATATCACTTATACCGTCCCCTACACAAACGATATACAATGGAATAAGGGTGGTAGCTGTACTCTCCCCAATCTTCCTGTAGAAACGGGTTTTTGGCGCCTCGATAAGCCTTGAGGAGGCTCTGGTATACGTACGGGACTATCACGGTTGAGAATCTTTCCGATTTTGCGAGTCTTCATCAGTATAATGCAGCGGAAGCGCTTACAACTAGCTGAATGCGATGCCTCAGATCCCAGTGGTTAAATACAGGGTCCTCGAAAATTTGGAGTAAGATTTCGTCCGGGAGACAATCCATTGTTCCCCGAAGTGGGACAAGAAGGGATTTTGAGTGTTCGCTTTTACGATTTTAAACGTTACATCTATGAAAGAGGAGGAACCTCACTTATATTACCGAATCTCCTACCAGTTACGCGTGAAATATCGCAGGGGAAAGTCCCACAAAAGCAAAGGCCAGGTTGAGAGAAATATCTTAGGCAAAATCGGAGATTTTTCCATGACTCAAGCTGCAAGGAACTACTTAAAAATGTACTAATTTGTACTTCCATATTATAAGTTCAAAAACGATCTACGCCTGGTCTGTATATACATTACCGAAGCTTCAGACAGTTATGTATCAAAATCATTAAAACTGGTGCCAAAACCACTATGACTGCTTAATTTCTTCATAATCTTAGCAAGTTCGCCACTCATTAGCAATAATAAAGCTTACGAGCCTTGTAATCAATAACTTATAATCTTTCTTATGCCTACCCTTACTTTAAGTATGGAAAGTGACTCAAAGTAACCATTTAAGAAATTAATTGCATGATCGTGAGCGAAACGAAATAGTAAGGGACGTTTCCATAGTCGTAGTTATCCAAGCTATAGTAGCAATTATTATTATATTAATCAGTGATGAAGCTAGTAAAGACAAAGACGAACAAGAAATATTTACAGGATATAAGCTTGCATAATATTTTGATAGATAACTAGATGATTTTCAATAATAAGAAAACTAGGAGGGTCCAATTATTCGCTAGCCAGATCAAGAGTTCTAGACTTGTCAGAAACAGAACCGTATCTACGGTTCCTTCATAATTATCGGGCGATAATAGATATAAAACCGAAGTATATTTCGGTAACGTTTTCTGGGCTATATAGTTTTCTATATTTTTGGCTGAGCGCTGAATACTCTTCAGTGGGCGCATCCGTATCATTCTCAGACCTTATAGGTTTGGGTGAGCGGCAGGCTCCGGGTTAGTAGGGGCGGTATAGTAAAAATACATGCTTCTCCTTGGAAGCCGTCGTCACGTTACTGCAGTGGGCTAATCCCCGCGCACCTGCCTGGGTACCAGGTGGAACGAGGTGCTCTCCGTACGGGAAGTTGTTACCTGTTTCGCCACCGGCCACACCTCACCATAGGATCCTTCACCTGGCAGGTGAAAGAGCAGATCGGTTTCGACAAACGCGTCCGCGATATACGCCTAATACAGAAGCGTTGTACATCAATCTGAAGGAAGACGACTACGAACAGCCTGAACTAATGCATGTTTCGTTGGGAAAGAGTTATTCGGCCGGCGCCGCGGCGCCTTCATGCTCCTTCAGACGCGGCCACGGCGTACAGATGAAAATTTCGACGCGGAATGGGTAAGTCTAGACATCCTACCGCAACGGCCGAGGAAGCTAGGAGCGAATATGTGGAAGAGATTGACCTACGCGAAGAGGAACACATCCAGCATCGTATGATGTTCTTGTCAGAGAGACCAAAGGCTGGCGAGAAGGTAAGATACATCCACCTCAAGGAGCAAATGATCACACAGTATTTGCTCTACGGACCAAATCACTTTCCAATGGATTTAGATCTGCTATAATAATAGGAGGTAAGACAAAGTGATAACACCAATAGGAACCACCGCCTTTCCAGGCGGCGGGGACAGCGTCATTTGAAATACAGCTTAGGATAAGAAATTCTGAGGTAGCGAAGGGCGAATTAACTTCTCATAGAGAGCTGTGCCTCAAACTACTGGATTTAAAATAACTGATATAAGATGCCTTCTCTCCGGTTTTTGTGTTCCAATAACTTCATGATCCAGCTCGCAGAGTATCTAGTGCAAAAGATTTCCAGGCCATGCAGTATACTTGAAAGTTATGTCAAATTAAATTAAATTTTACGTCTTTCCCAAAACAAGTATTTGTCTACACTCCTTCCAAGCGTTTTCCCAGAAGTAGTAGATTCAGGGTAATATCTCCACATCACTGGCGCGGAGAGGAGAAGAGACCGAGCAGCATGCCAGTGAACATGAAGTATTGGAATACCGCGTTATAATCGCGAACGCAAACGCAACCCTTCCGCTCCTTATCTTAAAGATTGTCTCCTGGATAGATACTAGCGTGAACACGGCGAGGCAGATTTGCGATATGGTTATTCGCCAAAAGTATGCAATTTTCTTTTTTTCTTTTTTTTTTTTGCCAAAGAAAAACAGTGAAACAAGGAGTTAGGTTAGTAAGAAGGTAGATTTTGATGGACCGCTCTTATCGAAAAAATAAAAATAAAAAAGGGGGGGGGAAAGAAAGGGAGTGTACTAACATTCTCACTATTGGCGCTCTTAGAATACACCAGTACACGTACACTGACATGTACACTACACCAAGGACAAGAATAAGGCTGTACTCGGCTATGAGAAGCTGTACCGTGTCCCACCAGTAATTATTATATTGAGACGCGTCAATTTTGAAGAACGAGTCGGATTGTAGGAACGTGGTGATTCCTAACAGCGCGAAGCAAAGCATTGCTATCACGGCAAGGAAAAAATGCCTACGCCAGCTAGGAACTTGCGCTTGCGCTTGCGGCCGTTGACTCCGCGGTAATTTAGAAGCGTATAGCAAGTACTACAGGTTAGGAGGAGGACGAGGGCAATGTTATGAAGCCAGAAGGCGACGAGCTGACACGCTCGGACGGTGTTGTATAATTTACCGCGTCGAAAATAATAGGTGGACCCCATAACTTTGATGGTGACAATATCCATGATGAACCCCCTGGGAAAAACGCTCGGCAAGGCATTAGTCCGTCTGTATCTGCCTGATTTTTTTTTTTTCTTTTTCTTTTTTCTTTTTTTTTTTTTTAAAAAAGCTAAGGCTTAATCGCTCACGAGAAATCTTACAAGCTTTGAAACGAAATCGCTGCAGTAAATATCGGTCCTAGGTGAGATCGCGTGCTCCATTTGGAAATCCCCGCTATGGGACTGGATTTCAGTCTCCGGCGGCTCCAAAGCACTACGGCTGTTACCATCAAGAGTGTGTATAGCGCTAGGAAACGGCGTCGAGGACAAGGTTCTCGTTTCGCGTCGGGAAACGGCCGGTCGAAAGGATCTAAAGACATACTGAAAGAAGAATCGATCCTTGAGCAGATAGCATCCCAGTCCAAATAACACTGAACAACAAGCAGTGGGTGGAAGAAGACCTTAGACTTGATTGTGGTTCTCTTTGGTGTTTGAATGCAACCGGATTTGTTTCATCAGGGTTCCGAGAGGAGGCTCCATATACTACATAGAAAGTTGTTTGAGTAACCAAACTAACCCTCGAGAATCGCGAGTCAACGACGGAGATTAAGGGGCCGTGCGAGAAGGCCGTTGCTGAAACCACAACGGAACTCGCCGCCTACCAGCCACCTGTCCAGTTATGAGCCGAAATTTCCATCACAAGAATATCCCTATTATCAACATAATGAGTAAAAAGCGTGTATAATTGGAGAGGAAAGAATTGTAGTCTCTTGTTATGTGCATTTACTTTTACTTATTGAAAAAAGCATTGAATTTAAAGTATATACTCTTATTAATCAATAGTATTTATTTAAACTTATCTTAAAGATTATATATTGAAAAACTTATCCTTCGAAAAACCGTTACTAAATTAAATTTTTTTTAAAAAAAATTTTTTTTTTTGGTAAATATCTTGATAAACATTTTTATTTTTTTTAAGTACATTACTAAATAGTTCCCTCGCAAGGCGTAGTTGGTTTCTGTTTATGAAGTCGCTGTTCAATACGCACTAATTTATGAGCAAGAAAAACGAATAACGGCAAGGGCTGCTTACAGCAAGCGGAGCCATGAGCGTAGCACTAGTTTTTGATTGTGTTTCGTATTAACCTTCATGTTAATGGAGCCTTATTTTAATATGCTAGAGCCAAGTATCCACAGTGACCTATACTACAGCGACCCTTTCTGCACTTTTGGCGGGTGTTTTTCATGGCGCTTAAAATGAGAGTAAACTGAGAAATGAAATCTTAAAAAAAAAAAATTTTAGAATTTAAGCAATAAATCTAAAAATAGAATATAAAAATTAGAACCTAAACAGAACCAAAAAAAAAGGAAGACAAAAATCTGACTTACAAAGTAGATTAACCATTTTAAGCGTGTTTTTCTTTATACCTTCAAAGAAGGAATAGAATGTATGCAACGAATTCGCCTTGCCGTTTAATTAAAAGCTTGCTTCCAGAGAACAAATTTATATTTTGTTTCTCAGTTACATGGGAAGGTAGGTGGAGTTTAAAGCAATCCCGAAAGCTAGCTTTCAACAAAAGAACAAAAAAAAAAAAAAAAAAAATAGAGCGACACATATGGCATCCCATTTGCAACTAATATAGAAAATAGAGTTATTGCTAAGTTGACTCTTTAAGAGGAAAAATAATTGCAAAATAAAGATTTCATTACTATTCAGAAGAGTTGTTTTCACTTATCGATACTTTGCGAGTAAATATTTTCTATTTCGATACTTGAGAAGAGACCAGTATTATAATAGTACATCGCGCTTTGCGCAGGAACGAGTTAGTACACTTTTAAATGAGTCTATCGCAAATAAACTTAAAAAAAAAAAAAAAAAAAAGGATTTAAGTTCGCTTCACAGTTTAAATATACATCTTGGCGAATGAAATACAGTTCTTTGCACAAAATGCGTGCGCGTAGCGTGCAAAAGGTTATATCTACGCTTGCTACGTGTATAAACAAAATACCGCTACCGCCTGCGTCGTCGGTTATTAAAAATCGCCATATCGCATCTCTCTGGATCACCTCCGCAACTTCTGCCATCTAAAGCCTTATTTCCGGCAGTTTCGATAGACCGAAAGGTCTTGATTCAAAATGCAGTACGGAAAGAACTTCAAAGCTTCCAACCACTAACAGCAACACATCCAGAACAGTGCCCGTCATAATCTCTGTCACCTGTGTAATCACGATTACTCCACCTATAGCGGTCTAGTCAAATATTGGAAAACCGACAACTACTATTGCCGACGCCACGATAAAAATTTCGTTGAATAGACTAACCTCCAAACGGTATGCCCGCGGCAGATGCCTCCCTACCGTCTCCGCCTTTTTCGCACACATTGAGCGTAGCGTGCAACGTAATCAAAGCGTTGACAAATATCAGTTGTATGAGGTTAAAAATTGGAAATGTATTTAAGATGATGTCATTTCAACGTAAATCAAAGGCTTTGACAAAATAAAAATTCATATAAGAATCGAAAAAAAAAAAAATAACAAATATTAAATCCTACCTTGACAGCATACAATCATCAAACTATATTTACACCACCGTCATAAAATATGGACCAATATGACTTACGCAATCTTCCAAAGTATAATATTATATCATTCTCTGATTTACCTCTCTATCATTTAATAATATACATAATACTAATTTATTCTTTCAGGTTGTTTCAATCGAACGAATTAGTTGAAGTAAAGATTGGCACGGGAAACAAAAAACGGATTTATTTTATCCACAAAGAAGTTTTGGAAAGAGAGGCATCATTTTTCGGATTACAATACGATTTTTATTCAAAGGCTTCGGCGATAGGTGGTACGGGGGATTCTAAAGCGGCGGTTAAAGCGGTGGAACTTACTGACACAGAGGACCGGGCGGATGCATTCGAGCTTTTTATTCAATATGCGTACGCCAAAGATTACCAAGTGGAAGATAAGGAGGACGTCCGTCCGCACGCGTACGTTTATATCCTTGCGGATAATTCAACAGTTTGGAACTTAAATACCTTGCGTTAAGCAAAGCGACGGAAATTCTCGTGAAGCTTAGCGGTGAGTTAAAGAATGGAATCAATAGACTTGGGGAAGAGAGACAGAAAATTGTCAGAAAACAAGTTCACCATTTCTTTGAAGTGGTTGGGGCGGTATATGGATCAACGGAAGTGGCAGTGGCAGGAAAGGAGGGTATTGAAGGCGAAGATACAGCAGCGAAGAAGACAGACGAAGGGGATGCGGAGGGGCAAACGAATACTGTTGCTGATGTGACAGCCGATTATGAGCAACGCGGAAGCGATGCAGCGCTTGAACCGTTTCAAGTTCTTTTGGCACGATTTTCGGGTTCATGTATTAAAACGCTGAAGTCGTATCCTCTTTTTATTAAATGCGTGGCGGAGTTCAAAAAGTTTGGGGTGGATTTGTTGATGGCTGTGAATGCATCATCACCGTTGGAAGTAGATGAATTTGGGATGTTGAAAGTTACTTGAAGTTATTTTATTTTTGTATCCAGTAGGGCGAGGGCGTGGAAGGATATAATTGAAGGAAATACAATAATAAAATGAAAGGAGATATAAAAGGAAGCAAGGAAAGGAGTTGCGAAAAAGATAACGGAAACAAGAATGGCAAAGGGGTACAGCTACAGACAAGCTCAGGTTTTGAATATTACTTCACTTTGCAAGTTTTATATTATATCGTATAGCCCAGGAACGTTCAGCACCGTCGCAATCAATCCTGCAATATAAAAGGTTGGTGTGAAGGCATTCTGCAAATCGTTTGGATGATTTATCAGCCACCACCATACAAATGGGATAGTGGAAGATAGGTATAAAATGGCTACAATTAAGATGACTTTCAATGGTGCTTTGCCTTCAATCGCTTGAAGACCATAGGCCTCAACTCTCCAAGTGCCAGGAAGTGGGCCGGCGACCCTGCGGGGCATGAACATATCAAGGTAATTGCAGGCTCTGCAAAGGGCTGGGTTTTTAAAATGTTTTAGAAGCTCATCCCCGCGTATGGGCGGCAGGGGTTCGCGCGGTGACTCGTAGTCCGTGTTGCTCCTAGGCGGGAGTGCCTCCACGAAACCGCTGCAGTAGCCGTCGGCGCGGCAGCCCGGTGGGCAATCCACGCGGAAGAAGCGTGCGTATTTGATGTCGCAAATGTGAGTAAGGGCGAAGAATCGCCTCCAACCGCGGATTAAATTATATGCATCGGCAAAGCCGGCGAAGAGGCCTTTATCCTCCGTATCGTAATTAATCTGAATGACCTTCATAAGATGTGAAAGCGGTGTTTCCTTTGCACACCAGAATATTAGTGACCCGCTCGGTTTTAGGACGATCGGCGGCGGAATGTTTGTAGAAGTTTGGTCTTGTACTGGTTGAGGGCTGGTTGGGGCTGGGTGGTGTTCGATCCCTGAGGCTGCATGCCAGTAGTCCCGAGGGCAGTTTGTGATGGCGCCTGCCACTAATACTAGTATTAGGTATGGTTGCTTGCGAAGTCGATGTTGGAGCTCGTCGCGTATATTTTTGAGCTGTAATGTCCGAAACGTCAATAGACATTTCAATTCCGCAATGCTGTGGACATTTAGTACTTCTCTTTGCAGGATACACGTATGGCGACTTACACAATCCCAATAATAACGAGTATAGCCCTTTTTACAAAGCGTACGCGGCTCGGAGAGCGGCCAGAATGAAATAGGGCCATCCACTTTTGATTGAATATAGACTTTTAATCGGTTTAGAATCGACCAAGTTTGAGAATGAGTCGAAAATTGTCGCAAAGAGAACATGGAATTCAGCTTCTCCATCAAGTCCTTAAAATCTTCTATTTTCCTGTCCCTTCCACAGAACCGTGCCATTTCCTCTATCAGGTTCGAAAATGGTACCCCTCCGAACAAAATCCCTTGACCAATTTAACGTTTTCCAACCGGATATCCGTATCATCGAGCTCATCATCATCAGAGTCCGAACTTGACACATCGACATCTCCCGGAGATGTAGAATCAGCTTGAGCCGTCTGATGACAAAGAGCAGCCGGAAATTGGTTCTGGAAATACCGCTCCAGTTTAAACTCCCATTCACCTCCATCCTGAAGTTTTTGGAGACGTTCTTGTAGGCTTTCTAGGTTCGAGTGCTGCACAACGTTTTTAACAGATGTTGCAAGTTGCGTAGACCGCAACCTTGTCCACTTCGCTGTTTCTACTTCAAGTTGTGATGTTGCTTCCTTCGTAAATCGATAGCGTACCGTTTGAAGAGTCGCTTTAGGTTACGTTCAACTTTGGAGATAGTCAATTTCTTGAGTGCTTCCTCGAGGGAGGACCTAAACTCTTCAACTTGGACCAGATGAGTTACAAACGCTTCCGTAATGTCGACATTGGCTATCGAAGACATCGATGTGTCGGTTTCGTGGGTAAATATAGAATTATGTACCGATACATCGAAGATTGATCGTCGTCGAATGTCGGTTTGGCTGCTTGCTCGATCCGCTCGAACAGTTTACTGAGAACTAGTCGATGAGTAGCTATCGTGCGTTCCTCAAGGACTTCACGGATTTGCAAAGCAGGTAGAAGAAACCTATAGAAGGTTAGTTTAGCCAATTTTAGCATATGGGCTAGGAATCGTCACCTACATTTCTGAGTTCTCTCTCCAACCTTTTCGAGAATATCCGATTTCAATTTCTCGTCCATAAGGTCCGGATCGTATTCACGATTCTTCTCGATTTTCCGGGAGATGAACCTTTTAATGTCATCTTGATGAGCTTCAATAGTAATCTCTAAGGTTTTCCCAAGAAGGTTCGCTGTACGGGCGCGGACATGCGGCCGACTGGTAATAATAGCTTAAGAGATTGGTGCGATAGAAGCTTTTGAAGGGACTTCAGAAGGATGTCGATGTCGTTGCATTCGTCGAGCGCATCAACGCACACGTATAATCTCTTTACTTCCGAGGACTGGTAAGGCGGAGAAGTGTAGACTTAACGTCACCTAATTCAAGCGATTTGCCCTCCCGACGACATCTCTTATAAAGTTAAACTATCTCATCCGGTATAGAGGGAAGGTTACGACTACCTACCTTAGTAAGCTACCTAGTAAATTTACTAGGGTCTGTAGGCCTGGTCGCGGTAATCGTAATATATGTAGGCAAGCGTAGGATTTTATTCGACTGCTTTACTACTATCTTTAGCTCCGGGAGCGGTGGATTCCTCCGAATACTTTACTACTGGCCTGTTGTATGGTAAGGTAGTCGATGATAAGTGACCTATACTTATTCTTTTAGCTTAGAAAACCCCCGTTATAACCTATGGCTTCGTTAAATAATACGTACGTAATTACTGTCTTCCCAGTACCTGGAATGCCATAGTAACAAAGGATACGGTCGACATTTAAACCTGTATTATTGCGCTAGTTTTTGAAAGGTAGGTTCACGAAAGAGCTAATGCCCAGTACCCTTAACTCTAATAGATCGCACGTCTTAATGTCGTTTTAGGCGGTTCTAGGGCGATAACCAGTATAGTATTTTTACTATTTTATCCTTAGCTAGGAATAACTTAGATAGAAAAATTATTTTCTTATAGTTTAATTCTAGCTTTAATTCTAGCTAAAGACTTCGGATATCGGTAAGAATACTGTTAATTTTAATAGAGTTATCTGCTAGAGTCGGTAAAAAGTTTAGAATTATTATAATCTAATCTAACTGACGGGATATTTTAGTAGGTATTATAGGTATTATCTTTGAGACCTGTACTAGAGTATCCTCTTATATCTTAAGTGCCCTTAAGATCTCGTCGTTTAATTTTAATATTAAGGTACTTTAGAAATAAGAATTAGTATCGCTTTTATAAACGAACTTTTAAAATTGTATATTATATACTAACTATCGATTGTTAGAGAAAAGTAAGAATTCTACGGTAGCGACTTAATATCTATACGTATTAGGATATTTCTTTCGCTTGGAAGGGCTATTTTAGGCGTATTATATATTAAGATACGCTCTTATTTATACCTGGGCCTACTACTTTTTTCTAACTTTAATATAGTAACTAAAGTTAGTCTCGATAGATAGTAATAATACGATAAAGGCCTAATATGTTGTGAAAAAAATACCCTTTACGTTCTCTTGACGTAGAAATTCTACTAATTTATTAAAGATAACGCTAAGAGCCTTAATCTCCGTGATTAGGATCTAAATATCCTTTTCTATAGATGCTATAGAGCTAGTATATGTGTATAAAATGTTAGTAACTTAAAGAGCTAAGCTAGTAAATCTAGCGATACTAATTGAGAGAGTAAATGGGTCGATCATAATTATAATAGAGTATATACCGAGGAAGAAACGTCGTCTATGAAAGCTTATGTTGGGGTGGTAAGCTGTTAAAGCCTTATGAGTGTTTCATATCTATGATTTTACAATGTAAAAAGGATTTAATGCGGGATACTCGTGTGAACGTCGCTTGCGGGGTTACCCGCCTCACACCACGTGACAAATTTGAGTCAAGTATTTTTAATAAATATATATCATATTGCGAAGGAACCACTTAAAGACCGTACTAAGTCGTTTCATCGCAAATCCACGTAGGAAACGATCTCCGTTCTCGGTGGCGAGAGTCTTGGCGCGGGCGTGAATTGACAAACGCCTTGACTAAGTATTGATATATCTTTCGACGCAAATGTTGGTGTTGCTCGCTTTGCCTCTTATATCTTAACGGCATTCAACAACGATCTTCTTTTCGTCGTGAGAATAAGAGTATAGAATAGCCGTATATAATCTTTGACTTGTATATATACAAATTTAATCGGCAAAATTAAGGCCAATTATAATACGTAATATTATACGGTTTATTGGATCTTGGAAGAAAATCTAATAAGTGAACAGAGCTTAAATTGTAAATTGGTGTTATGTAAATATATCTCTTGTAGCTAGCTAATCGCCCATAAGCGTTGTATCAAAGTCGAATTGTATATCAGAAGAGCCTGTCCTGATATCAAAGTCTGTTAGGCGGCCTCGGATATTCTTCGTCTGTCGAAAAGATATATATTCCTTTAAAGACTACTTATTTGACTTAGTCTTTATTCAATATTACATTGAGCCTTATAGAGGATATTTAAGGCTGTTGCTAAAAGGTATACGCACTCTATTTTCCGTAAAGATGTAGTACTATTCATCTTTAGTCCTTATCCCTTTCACTCACTCACGTCATTTTGTTTATTTCCACCTATTCTCTAGTAGCAATCTTAATATTTTTAATAGCTATAGCGTCTTTTCATCGCCTTCATTCGTTTGATCCTGAGTGAACATCGCCGATCGGAGCATGAGTTCTTTCTTTTTTTGCCGGTTTCTCTTTCGTCTACGGGCTCTGCTAATGCCTTCCGTCCGCAGTCTTGGTCCTTCTGGACTTCCAGGGGAGGGTTCGCCGAAAGAGCTAGTGCGGAATTAGCGTGCGTGGAAAACCGAGACGCTGGCGACACTCCCGTTCGGTTTTGGGATGGCGAAATAAACCCGCTAGACGGATCGGCAATCGCAACTCGCGTTGTTGTCGGCATCCGTGAGGCGATATCCCCGTCCAATTGTAGAGGTAATGACGGAGGTCTTGAATCGGCAGTCGCGGGATCTGTGACTCCGGAGATAGCGTCGAGACGGAACTGGAAGCAATAATGAGTTTGCAACCTCCTGGACCTTCTCGCAGTAGGCGCTCGGTACTTTCCAGCATGAGGAACCGTCTCTGAATAAAAGAAAATGCTGGTCCTCTATAAATGGGTTCATTGCGATGTACTGTATATAAAACCAAAAAAAAAAAAAAAAATTTTTTTCATTTATTAGTATTTTAAGGCAGAATTTATTTCCTATTCAAAGAAATGCAGAGTAAAATAGATAATTACTTGCCGCGACTTTTTTATTTCGGCCTTAGCAGCCTCTAGTTCTTCTTGAAGGTTCGGGTACCCATTGCATTGCCAATATGCGTTCCCGCAGCTGTCTAGAATAACAAAGGACTGCCTTAGTCCCACAACGATTTGTATGGGACGCTTCCCAGGGACCCACCGTCTTCTGTCTTTCCGCTGGCATCGTCTGTCCCGATCCAGGATTGTATGAGGGCCTCCGCATTTAAAGGCAATCCATTCCAGCGGACGATAGATCGCCCCGAAGCGTTAAAAGTCGTTACATAAAACTTTCTTGATTGTCAATCTGTGCTACGTTGAAATGAAGTCCCCGGTGACCATATTCATTTACGCAGGATAAAAAGCTTTGATATACAGTAGACGTAGTTGTGCTTATGCTTAGGTTATCTAAGTTAAATATTGACTTCTGTAAGAAGAAAAGTATTTTGAATTTCGTAAAATTATTCTTCACAGATATATATATATATGAAATTTGATGAAAATATAAGTATATGTACCTTTAAACAAGCCAATCTCTCCCTTGGGTGTTTCAAACAAGATTAAACATCCTTGTGAGAAGAAACTCGCCGATTTTATCTTCCATGTCTTCGTGACGGGAGTTTCCAGTGCAGATGTCTGCCGGTACGGATCAAGCGTGCTATTTACCTGTTATTTGCGTATTCAACTTTTGTTTTCATGACAATAAGTCAAAAATTCAAGTTTTGAAAACCAACCATCTTCTTATATTTGGACTTTCAAATATGAAGGTCGTAGCGGGACCGAAAGCGAAAAACGATATCAAAAGCAGACATTGTCAAAAGAGCCCGGTGAGTTCGTCGTAAATATTTGCTTTCATGTAGTGGGAGTGATTTTTTGAAAATATATTAGGTTTGAGAAATTGAACGAATAATAAGGCACACATAATCTGTCGTCAAAGGGATCAAAATAGGATTAGGAATAAATAATATATAAAAATAGAGCAAGGCGGGAAACGTTAAAAGCAAATATACTTTTGACTTGACTTTTAAGAAAAAATTCAATTCTTTCTTAAGCCACGCATTATTGAAGATACGTTATTAATTC
The DNA here is from genome assembly GCA_002224055.1 of Pezizomycotina sp. ARF18. NCBI lineage: Eukaryota > Fungi > Ascomycota > Pezizomycotina sp. ARF18. The sequence goes on from AZLU01000029.1 coordinate 132,527, forward strand.
TATTTGAAGTTCCACTCACCACTAATAATTTTGCTTCGAGTTGCTCTGACCTAGTCTTTATATACAAAGTAATCCGGCTGATAGAATGATTTATCACTCAACACCTCAACATTTATCACACCACATAGCTGACAAAAATGGGATGATAGTTCGAATTTTACAAAGACTTTAATGTGTATGATATACGGATGAGAAACGTCAAGTTGGTGGAAGGATCTCATGAAATTCTAGGATTCGAGATGATCAGGCAAATATATACTAACGGTTACTGACGATTCCATTTGTTGAAGACGTTGCTTCCTAGTGATATACCTGCTACGGCTTCATAGAATAGTCGTGTAGTGTGTTAAACCCCATATACAGTGTCCGTAAGGTCTTTAAATACAGGATGTGTTTCCATAGACTGGCGCAGGAGCTGGCGCACGCTAAATACATAACCGAGAATATTTCCGTAACATTTAAAATTTATTGTTTTGAGTGTTAAAGCGGTATATATATTTATATTTTAAAATTCTCTATAATTGTTCCTGTTGGAGCACGCTCTGGGAAGCGTGCAGTACCAATTAAGACATCTCTTTAAACAAAAGCCTTCAGCCGTGCATGAATCTGGTAAGTCAAAGGTGGTTTGGATTTTCTTTGTATTTCATTACTCTCTCTTTACTTTTTTTTTTTTTGGTTTGGTAGCATTAAATTTGGCTTGGTAAAATAGATAAGATGATTTGGGTAGTATGATTACTTTTAAGTTTGTTTTTTTTTTAAAAAAAAAAAAAAAATTTAGAAAACTATTAGCAGTAAAGATTTATTAGACTCTCTAAGCACTATAGCACTATAAAACAGTTGAACGGATAGTGTATAGATTAGAATATTTAAATAAAGAGTTCAATTAGGACTTATGCATAAGCTATTTGTTGTCAATCTTCATGTTTGTGTTTGAGGGTAAGATTTTCCAACCGATAAAAGTCGTTTACGGAAATCGTTTATAATAATGTCATTCTTGAAAGAGATCTAGATCTTGGGTATCTTAAAATAAAGCCGGATTCTCTTTATCGAAAAATCTTCTTAGCACTTTTGAAGTGGCGTGATCCTCTTTTCAGAAAATCTTTTAGCACTTATTTCACGCGAGAAACAGATGTGGCGTCATACTTGTTTCGTAAACCAGACTTTTATAGTGAGGAACGAATCTGGTTTACGAGAAAACGCCATACTATTTACGCTACAATTACTTCGCCGCTCTACGCCATAGATGCAATAAAATGGGGTGATTTGCGTTCTATTTTAGTTTAATATTAGTACCTGCCTGTACGTTTACACTGGTCGCATGATTCTCTGGCTTACCATTTCTCTCTCGCTGTTCTAGATGTTTAGCATGCTCCCGTCCCTCAGGCAACTTATTGTTTGATCGGAGGATAACTCCACTGGCCCCACTGACTCCCTCTGAACGCAGGAGGGGGTTATAGGCGAGCTATATGTAAACATAGCCTTGACCCTTGAGTTTGGCCTACTTATATTAACACAATCCCTACTAGTTCCACTAGAAGAGCTCATCGGCCCCTTATACTCTCGCCTCCTCGAATGTTAATATTGTTACTTTGCCATTTGCCATTTGATTCCCTTTCTTCTTCTCTTACGTGCAAGAAACATTTCCTGATGTCGACCACGGCCAGTAATGCGGATGGGGTGCACATTTATACTGGATTGTGGGTTAACTGGTCCCATGGTCGTATACGCGGTGCCACGCTGACCCTTCCACGGCAATACGGAGTCCCTTGGCCGCTTTTCTGGTTATTTTGTGACGTTCGCTGGTGGTATGTTCTGGAGGATTCTGTGTTTCATTCTGCATCAAGTCAACACGACTGGTCCGGGACGCAAACGGGATCTCATCCATCAACAACGCCAAATCATTCTTCGCAACAACAGCGGGCCGGAGGGCTCTGTTGGAGTGGGCCAGTTATTAGTAAGTTGGCATGGAAAAGCTCGCAGACCATTCTTCCGTATGATCGGTTTTATCTTAGTCGCCCTATTGCATCTTAGCGCATTCGGAATTGCGGGTATATTTACTTCAGAGGTCACAAAGGCCCCCGGAAATTCCACTACTATTCTAGGTCCAGTCTGTGGAGGATGGAATATAGAGGATATAGCTACGAGTATCGATTTTGAATCAAAGACTTTAGCGGACACGTACGAGGCGGCTGTTTATGTTCGACAATGTTACGGCGAAAACCCAACCAACCTTGCTTGTGGATTGCTTCCTAAACGCAACCTTGGATTTACTATGAATAGCAATGCCACTTGCCCATTTGCTCCGGAAGTCTGCGACCATTCGGCTTCTCGATGGATACAGGAATGATCGACTCGTACTGGGACTTAGGTATCAACACTCCCCTATCGCATCGGATCAAGTACCGTCGGGTAACCACTTGCGCCAATTTACATGGTAAAAGGTTTCACGTTGAAAATGTGAATAATGAGACAGCATACATATTTGCTGGACCCTCTAAGCCATTTAACTATACATTTTCTGCCAGCGTACATGGAGAAGTATATGGCTATACCTTAGAGTAAGTGACGTCAGCTTTAATGCTTTAGAAAATACGAGTTAGAGTTATGTTAGGCTGATCCGGAGAATTTATCAATCTGTATGCAGCGTTGTTGGCGCTGAAGCAAGTGTAAATTCCTCCAACCAAAATTGGACACCCGACCCGCTGCTGAACAGAACCGACGCCGATGTCACTCTGATGATGCTAAATCAAAATTTACTCGCTTATACAGCCCCATCTGACGATCTATGGATGCCAGCCCATATACCTACAGATGGGGTAAATGTGAGCGGCGTATATGGCGTTGACCCAGGCGGCCTTGACGGAACCGGCCTTTCAAGTTATGTAGGTGATTATGTAGTCAACCTCATGGCTGCACGGATCAGTACCAGATGTGCAACCCGAACAAGAGGTCCGGTTCGACCTGCACAAGTTGTCTGGCGCCTTACCGAACATAAACGAGATAGTTGCACCGGGGAATCCGTTAAGTTGGACCACCCAGCAGGCGTTAATAGCGATAAGAATCCTTGACAAAGCATTTGTCATGGGTATGTTCAGTTCTGTGGGAGGTCGTGGTGCCTCCGCGTTAAACGTTCGTAACCTTTTCCAATCTGAACACCACTGCTTCCACAACTTCCTACTTAAAAACCACATCGCGCTTTAGCGCCGTAATGCCGGGTTGTTTTATTATACGTGACTTCTCTTAATATCAAAAAGAAGTAATACCAGCAGGTTCCATCGTCCCATGATCCTTATTGCAACCTCCTCTCCTTCCCGTGTCCTATTTTGCACGACTATCCACGTAGGCTGAAGGACCCCATTGCTAATAAACTCGTTCCATAATCATTTAAGCAAACGAGCGTGCATACAAGGGTCTCAGCCCCATCCCGCCCACCCAGTGGCAGACTGAGGTGAAAATTTGGTTCTCGACCGGCCTCGCCAGGCTCCAATCCTATATGGTTGAGTGGGCAACGGCACCGACAAATATAGATCTCAACCCCGGCAAGCACCACGGCCTCTCACACACTGTTCCTACCGACCCGGACACCATAGCCCTATGCGGCTGCCAGCTCGTGCACAACCCAGGCTCACACATATCTTTTTCCATGCTCGGCATAACTATCATCCTAGTGTTGGGCGGTACGATCATATTGCTGGGCATGGCGTTGACACAGTCGTCGGCTGGATGCAGGCTGGCACAACCGGCGAGTACCGCAGGACGCAGTGGTATTGGAGGAGAAGCTACACTTGCAGAGGGCCGCTTATGAAGGCCTTAATGTTGGAGGGCGCTGGGACGGCGGCTACATGCCGTTCCGATTACGCTGGACGCCCACCTCGAACTTCCTCCTAGTTCGGATATATTCCTCCCAGGGTCAGAAGGAGGAACCGGGCGTAGAAAAAATTAATCTTAACAATTATTTATGTACACCGCTTGGTGTTCAGCATTCGGTAGCTAAGGGATGGAAGAACCAAGGCTGGTACGAAGCTCATGGTGACCTACCTCGGATTTGTTAGAGATTCCCTTTTTTTTTTAAACTACTTTGATTTCTTTGCATGATTTCCTATTTTATTTATTTTGGCCAAGTCGGGCGCCAAGGCGGAAGGGATCATACAGCTTTTGTTTACGTCTTTGTTATGTCCTTGTGTGAAGGAACCACTTAAATCGTACTAAGTCGTTCCTTCGCAAGATTTGGTTAGGTTTCTGTTTTCATGGAGTTGCTGTTCTGAATATTGTTACGGAAACATTTTCACTGACGTTCTCAATATTGTTACATAAACATTTTCTTTAACGTATTTAAGTGTACTCACATCAATTGTCATTTAATGTCAATCTTAGTGGATAAGGCCAGACAGGTTTTTTTGCGGCGATTAAATCTTGCTATTCGAACCGGAAAATTTTGCAAAAACGCAAGACAAAGAGAAAATACAATAAAAAAAAAAAATATTAAAGAACTTGATTTCCACCAACATTTATTCCGCGGAAGCATGAACAATTTATAAAATCTTACAATAATAATCAATAAATTAACAAAATATAATTTAATAAATACTTAATTAAAATTTTTTTTCTTTTTAACCAGAAAGTAAAAAACCATAAAAATATAAAAGAAGGGATAAAGGATAATAAAACGCGATTTTTTTTGTTATGTATATAATTCGCCCTTCAGTTGTGGACAAAAAATCTTGTTATTTTCGTTCTTATAAAGTGGACCTAGAAAGTATCAGCACATGATCTTTGCCACTATATGAACTCATTTCATCGCGTAGTTCAGAGTTTGGCATTTTATTTTATTTTTGTTTTGTTTTTTTTCGCTTTTTGAAGACCAAGAATTACTAGCAAAAACTAATCCTATTAATTTAGATTCCTGAGCAGAAAGAATTCTTAAAGTTATGAATTAATAGGAAGCAAAAAAAAAAAAAAAAGCATTGAAGGTAATTCTTCAAAAAAATATTTTAAAAAATCTAAGAGGATAAAAAAAATATAATAATAAAAGTAAAATAAGATAAACACTAATTTTAGACAAATAATATTTTCCTTTTCCTCTTAGCAATTATAAATATATATAATACAGACAATTTAAAGCTCGAAGCGCAAATTGTTCGTATTTCTGTATACTTCTGCTGCACAGTTTAACACAATATTATTGTTTTTTTCCCGGGTCCCTACTATTTAATTACCTAATGTGGGGGAAATTATTATCACTATTAATTAGGAACAGGTAAAGAAAACGCGTAGGGATAGTATATATGCCAAGAATAGCTTATATATAGGCTGTGCCTCGAAAACGCGCAAAAATAATACCGCAACGCTGGACAAGCTAATACAACCTAATCCTTCAAAATGGTAAACCGATTTCATAGTACTCGTCGCGAGTTTGTTTAAGATCTTATCGTTATTCGTTAGAAACGACGGAATTACCCAGTGAAATATTATAAGTTGGGTTATATGCGTGATTATAAGTTGGGTAATTAAGCCTTATAGGCTGTGTACGCCTCAAATGACTTGTTCTATTGTTTATCTGAGCGAGGTTCGCCAGCCTCGTCTGTACGACTGACGATTCTTACCAATAGCGAATTATAATAATCGAGGAATAGCACTCGTAAAGAGCTATACTTTTTGTCATACACAGATAAAGGCCGGTCTCCCTTTTATAAGAAGAATAAAATCATCGTTCGTCGTTCCTTATTTACCACAATCATCTGTAACGAAGTTACTAATCAGCGATAACCTCAACGATATCGGACGACCTCTAAAGAGTAATAGACTCGTTCTTGGACGCGCTTTCGCCGGCGGATAAATAGACGCTCGGCACGTAGGCGCCGACGCCTAACGATGTCCTTGCCTTTACTCGTATATCGACGCCTTAGGGTCGAAAGGAAAGGCTCGGTTATTAGGCGGCGGTTCTAGCCCTTCCTGGAATTTGTCTAGTAATTTTCCTGTGTTATAGAGCAGTTTATTTAGTCTAACCCTCGTATTGCCGCCCTTGTCTGGGGAGGCGTGAAGGTGGTTATTATGGTATGATAGCTAGACGAGGGCCCTTACGATAAGGACGCGCTAACGTGTTAAATAGATCCTCTCTAATTTTAACGACTATTTCGAGAAGATTGTAGATACGTTCCTAAAGCTAGGAACGACTGCCCGCGACTAGATTAGTTATAAAAGCTGTTCCCTTCGTCTGTAAAACTGAAAGAAGCGATATACGCCTTCTTTGCTATAGTTATTAAGTTCTATACTCGCGTTTTAGGAATTTTAAAATCCTCTTATTAGCCTTGACCTACCCGTTTTTCTGTGTAGAAATAAAATCGCACGGTTTAAAAATTAAAAGTAACTTATAAACTCTATTATTAAGTTCTTAAGTAGCTAGGACGGACAGTTTGGAAGTTATTTAAGGCCGAGTTTAAGGATATTAAATCGCGCCTGATATAGTAGAGGGGCGATATCGACCTGAAGTGATAATTGCCTCTGAGGACGAGGTTCGGAGGGAGAGGTAGGAGACTATTTTATACTGGCGCCGCGGCGATGTATATATGGCTTTCGTAGTAAAAACGATCGAACGAGACGAAGTAACGGAATAAAATCTAGGAGAGAAGTATTATATTTTTAATTATCGAGGAAACTAGTATATATAAGTGGAGATAAACTAACCGGCGTTTTTAGAATTATAACGCGAGAATTATCTAGAGAAATAACGATATATAATTATACGTCCGTCTTCTTGCGCCTCAAGGAGAAGCGAATAGGAGAGGCCCCGGCGTAGTATCCTAGCTTATAGATAATTAGCGGTTTACGAACTGGATCTCCGCCAAAAGTTTAGTATTTAGTATTATAGAATACGTAAGTAAATAGAAATAAGAATAGTAAACTATAGGTTAGGATCTTACTAATTTATGAAACTATTACTATAGCGGGTTCTAGAAAGTCCGTTCTTACTACTAGCGTACTTAATCGCCTCTTTAAGAAAAAAACGTCTATTATATAATTTATTACTTCTTTTATTTATACTTAGAACCGGAATCGCTCGAGTAATATACTTAGCGTTCTAGGTCGAACCCGGTTCAAGTGCTCGACCCGGTCGGGTTAAGGCGCCGGGCCGGGCCCGGGTCAGGATTTGGGATTTGGCCGCCGGGCCGGGTACCCGGCCCCGGCCCGGTACGGGTCGGGTTAACCCGCTAAGACATTTTTATATATAAAAATAATTCTATTTGTAGATATTTTTATATAATTTTATATTTTATTTTGCATTTTACATCAATTTGGGAATTATCTTATATATAATTTATTATATTATTTATTATATTATTTATTATTATATTTGCTAGCTAACAACATCTCTATCCACCAACATCCCCATGCCATGGCTCAACATCTCCATGTCCGTCCACCAACATCTCCATGGCAGTGCACCGGTATCTCCATGCCATGGGCAACATCGCCATGTCCATCCACTAAACATCTCCATGCTATGCTTAATATCTCCATGGCAGAGCACCGGTATCCCATGCCATGGCTCAACATCTCCATGTCCGTCCACCAACATCCCCATACCATAGCTCAACATCTCCATGTCCATCCACTAACATCTCCATGTCTATCTACCAACATCCCCATGGCATAGTTCAACATCTCCATGTCCATCTATCAACATCTCCATGCATAGCTTAACATCTCTATGGCAGAGTACCGGTATCCCATGGCATAGGGCAACATCTCCATGTCCGTCCACCAACATCCCCATACTATAGCTCAACATCTCCATAGTAGAATACCGGTATCCCCATACCATAGCTCAATACCATAGGTATCCTCCTACTAATATTACCATGTCATGTCCCTGCATCAAACCAACATATTAGCAAAACCTTTAAAACTAGAGAGATAAAACCAGAGAGATAAAACTAGAGAGATCCCACTTACCAATACCAAACCACCGCCGCATCCTAAGTTATAGAGGCATACACACGGGAGAATAGCTAGGATCCTATAATATACCGCGATTAGCTATAAAGTACTCTGGATAACTTAGAGAATTAAAGTCAGAACTATAAAAGAGTCTAAGTTCTATAAACTTAAAGAGAAAGGTTCTTTTTAATACCTTAAGTAGACTACTATTAAGATCTAATACTTCTTTAGCATTAAAGAACGGCTAGTAGAGGTAAAATATCTCTTAAAACCTAATACGAGTTATGTAGCGCTTAAATAAAATAAGTTTTCTATAAATTTACTATAGATCCTCGAAAATCCTCGAAATTTAATAATTTTAAGACGAGAAAAGAGGTCGAGTAGAAAAGGGTTCTTATAGCTTTAGGCCGTTCGTAAGAAATATTTTTTACCTCTACTAGCCGTTTCTTAATACTAAAATTATATAGTATTTAATCGACAGAATTAGTAGTTTTTAGACTAAAATCCTAATTTTTCTAAAGGATAAATCTCTTTAAGTTTAAAAAAATAAGACTCCTCTATAGTTTTACTTTAAATCTCTAAGTTATCTATATTATAATATAGGAATCTGCGAAGTAAGCCGGGATCCGGGGTCCGGTATAGGTATAGTAGTATACCTTATAATACTGCCTTCCCCCCTAGTTTTTAATAAAAACGACCTAATCCTCTATTATTTAGTATTGGGATGCGGCGTGGTTTGGTGTTGGTAAGTAGGATCTCTCTGGTTTTATCTCTCTAGTTTTATCTCTCTGGTTTTAACGGTTTTGCTAATATGTTGGTTTGATGCAGGGACATGACATGGTGATGTTGGTGGGAGGACACCCATGGTGTTGAGCCATGGCATGGAGATACCGGTGTTCTGCCATGGGATGTTAGTGGATGGACATGGAGATGTTGAGCCATAGCATGGGGATGTTGGTGGACGGACATGGAGATGTTGCCCTATGCCATGGGGATGTTTGGACAGACATAGAGATGTTGGTGGATAGACATGGAGATGTTAAGCCATGCCATGGAGATGTTGGTGGATGGACATGGAGATGTTGGTGGATAGACATGGAGATGTTGGTGGATGGACATAGAGATGTTACCCCATGCCATAGGGATACCGGTGTTCTGCCATGGAGATGTTGAGCCATGCCATGGAGATGTTGGTGGACAGACATGGAGATGTTGCCCCATGCCATGGAGATGTTGGTAGATAGACATGGAGATGTTGGTGGACAGACATGGAGATGTTGTTAGCTAGCAGATATATATAATATAATAAATAATTATGTTGGTGGATGGAGATGTTGAGCCATGGCATGGGGATGTTGTTAGCTAGCAGATATATATATATAATATAATAAATTATATATAAAATAATTCCCAAATCGATGTAAAAATGCAAAATAAATACTAAAATTATATAAAAATATCTACAAATAGAATTATTTTTTATATATAAAAATGTCTTGGCGGGTTAGCCCGGATCGGCCGGGCCGGGCCGGGTTACCCGCCGGGCGGGTTGAAGATGCACCGGGTACCCGCCGGGCGGGTCAGAGGTGCCAAACCCGGCCCGGCCCGCCCGGCCTCAAACGCTAAATATACTATTATTATAAGCCTCGTAAAATAAATATTAATAATTTAAGACCCGTAGAGCTAGAATATTACGTAGATAGTTAATACTATATATTCTGGACTAATTATAAAACTATTACTACCGTAGCTTATATCGCTCTTATAGAAGTTACTTAACGAATAGAAGATATATATATTTTAATCGACGGCCTAGATAAAATACTCCGGAATAGTATAAACGGGTATTTTATCGCTCTTTAAGAACGTTCTTAAGTAAAGTTCCGGAACGAATCTTATTAGGGTCTACTTTACGAGCCGGACCGATCTTAAGGTCTAAAAGGTTATAAATAAATACGTAGATTTTAATATCGATTAAAATATAAATCGCTCGATATTCGAGGTTTATCGAGAGGAAGCTAGAGGAAGTAATAGAAATGTATTAGCTTATTAAGCTTTATTAGTTAACTATAGATAATATTAAGGAAGCGTTAGAAAAGGGCTCAGAAGGAATATACGTATAATGTATCGGGGAATATATTAATCCTTTACTTACTAACGCTCTTCTTTTAAGATAGGTTCCTTTAGGTAGACTTTTAAATATAGGATATTTATAGGAGGATAACGAGGACGACATCTAAGATCTTATCAGCTTACTGCCTTATAAGCTCGATAAGACGTACCGTAGGATCCTATAGCGTATTATATAAGAAAAGATACTAGATCTCGCCTCTAGAATTTTTACGTAGGTCGCCGCGCTCGTCGTCCTTTTACTTTAAGTAAATTAGCTAAGGCTATAGCACTACGTAGCTTATTAAAGTTATAACGAGGTACGGATTTTATAAGATTATATTAAGATAATATATAACTACGGAATTTAGTTATCGTAAACGACCTAGACTAAATAGTCTAATTCGCTTACTTTACCGTTAAGAAGTTCTTTATGGATATGAAATCGCCTTTAAATATTATACGGATATCGGCGCTAGTATTTTCTAATAGAATATTTTAGTAGGATATACTATAGATAGATTAAAACCTTAGGATACTTTATATATCGTACCTAATATTCTCGGACTTTAAGACCTAGCTTATAAAGCGAGGCGATAATAATCTTACCGTACGGGATTCTATATTAGAGATTATAAACTTAAATAGATTTATTCTATAGTTCTTAGTATAAACTCGAGTATAAAATCCTTATTTAACTTTATGGCTAACCTTATCCGCTTTCGATCCTTAAAGTAGCCAAGAGAGTATAGATATTAGTTTACGTATTAGACGAGAGAGGACCTTTCTAGTAACCTTTACGAAAAGTATCGTCTACTTGAGTATATTTTAGAAAATTAGATTTAGTACTGTAAATATCTAAACGATAATATTATAAGCGATAATAATATAACTATTAGACGGGCTTTTCTTTTATTTAAACGTATTATAGTAGGAGAAGGACCGTCTTTCTTAATAAGACCGTAGAATGTATTATACTCCGAAAAGGGGGACGACTCTATAAATACGCTTTAGAAGAGGGAAATAATGTACTACTAAAAGTTTTCCTGTCCTATGCTAAACATAGCGAAAGGTTAGCTTTTCAGATACGGAGATTTAGGGACCTGATAATGGGACCCTTTACCTTACGTGTTCTGCGGACATGAGGGCTCCGCTAATCTACTTATATCTAACGGTTTTATACCTAACTCTAAAGACGACGGCGGCCAAACACCACTGTCCGGGCAGCCGAGAACGGACACGAGGCCGTCGTCAAGGTCCTCCTCGTCGCGAAGGGGGTCAACCTAGACTCTAAAGACGACGACGACCAAACACCACTGTCCCGGGCAGCCGCGAACGGACACGAGGCCGTCGTCAAGGTCCTCCTCGCCGCGAAGGGGGTCGACCCAAACTCTGAAGACGGCGACGACGGCCAAATACCACTGTCCGGGCAGCCGCGAACGGGCACGAGGCCGTCGTCAAGGTCCTCCTCGCCGCGAAGGGGTCGACCCAGACTTTAAAGGCGGCTACTACCGCCAAACACCACTATCCCGGGCAGCCGAGAACGGACACGAGGCCGTCGTCAAGTCCTCCTTACCGCGAAGGGGTCGACCCAAACTCTAAAGGCGGTTACGGCCAAACACTACTGTCCCGGGCAGCCGAGAACGGACACGAGGCCGTCGTTAAGGTCCTCCTCGCCGCGAAGAGGGTCGACCCAGACTCTAAAGACGACGACGGCCAAACACCACTATCCCGGGCAGCAAGAACGGACACGAGGCCATCGTCAAGCTCCTCTAAGCTAGTGCTCTAGCAATATAACTTATTTTATTTAATAAGTAATCTAGTATAGCTATTATAATCATTCTCAATTACTGGTTGTATTAATTATATGCTTTGTTTACTAAAACTTAATCTGGCGAAAATTTTAAAAGCCTAGTTTTAAAATTTTTAAAAGATAATATATAAAATAAATTGAAGTATAATTAGTATTTAATTTAATTCAATTAATTTATATAATTAGTATATGATATTTGATTTATATTATATAAATAAACTGAAGTATAAGTTTAATTATAAGTTAATTATTAAAAAAATATATTAATTAAAATTATTTTGTTTGTTTATTATCTTTATTAAATAGAGTTTATCAGAAGGGTAAGGGAAGGCTGGTGTTTAAATAGTGTGATTGTCGCCACTAAATGTTTCTAGAATTTCCGCGGAAATACTTGTATTATTCTGATTACAAATATTTGGCAAGCGGAACGGAGATCTTTTCCGAACTCGGATTGCGAAGGAATAACTTAGTACTTCTTTTAAGTGGTTCCTTCGCAATCCGCAGAAGCTTGTAAAACATTCTAGAAATGCTTGGCAATAATCGACGACTATATAAACACCAGCCATCCCAAGCCCTTCTTTCAACTAGTTTGATATTTTCGTAAAATCGAACTGATAGAAAGTAAAACCCGATTAATAATAAATTCGTTTAATTAGGAAGTAGAGTAATTTAATAAAAACGACTTAAATACTGTATAGTAAATGTAAAGCATAGTTGAAGATAATATATTAATCAGAAGTATTAATCGCTCCCTTAAGTTTAGATTGCAATCCGGATATATTTACGGATGTAGTTTGTGTGGACTGTCCCCGGCGTTTTCTGTTTAATATAATGTAGATTCGTGTGGTCCTTGTTCTGACTGGCGCGATACCTGGAGGAACTAAGATCTATTTGAGCGTTTGAATTGCAGAACCTTACTTAGAGTTTTGCGGATCCTTTATGCGATGGTTGGGTAGGGTCTGAGGCATCCAAAAGACGCGGGACATCTAGGAGAGTATTTTGAGAAGTGCTTTTGGCGCCTAGTAAAAATGTTTAGTAGAGTCTTATACCATATGCTGAATGTGCTCTTACCAGTGCTCTGTATCCTTTCATATTCTTGATGAGTAAGCTTGAGTGCGTGCTGCGATGCTAGCCGGCTCGGGTGATTTTCAGCTAGCGTCGTTTTTTTTACCTTAACCACGTGTTTGAGAAGCTATATAGCCTCTTTGATCTGTCCGTTGGCTCGTAGGCTTCGGCGAGTTCGTGCTGTGATGCTAGCCGGCTCGGGTAATTTTTAGCTAGCGTCGTTTCTATCTTGACTACGTGTTCGAGAAGCTGTATGGCCTCTTTAATCTGTTCGTTAGCCCGGTAGGCTCTGACGAGTGCGTGCTGTGATGCTAGCCGGCTCGGGTGATTTTTAGCTAGCGTCGTTTTTTTTTACTTAACCACGTGTTCGAGAAGCTATATAGCCTCTTTGATCTGCCCGTTAGCCCGTAGGCTCTGGCGAGTTCGTACTACGATGCTAGCGGTCCGGATGATTTTTAGCTAGCGTTGTTTCTCTAATTTTAACTACGTGTTCGAGAAGCTGTATAGCCTCTTTAATCCGTTCGTTAGCCTTATAGGCTCGGGCGAGTGCGTGCTGCGATGTTAGCCGGCTCGGGTGATTTTCAGCTAGCGTTTCTTTTACCTTAACTACGTGTTCGAGAAGCTGTACGGTCTCTTCGATCCGTCCGTTGGCCTGATAGGCTCGGGCGAGTGCGTGCTGCGATACTAGCCGGCTCGGGTGGTTTTCAGCCAGCGTTTCTTTGACCTTAACTACGTGTTCGAGAAGCTGTACGGCCTCTTTGATCCGTCCGTTGGCCTGATAGGCTTGGGCGAGCGCGTGCTGCGATGCTAGCCGGCTTGGGTGGGTTTCAGCCAGCGTTTCGTTGATTTTAACTACGTGTTCGAGAAGCTGTACGACCTCTTTGATCTGTCCGTTGGCTTCATAAGCTCCGGCGAGTGCGTGCTGTGATGCTAGCCGGCTCGGGTGATTTTTAGCCAGCGTCGTTTTTTTACCTTAACCACGTGTTCGAGAAGCTATATAGCCTCTTTGATCTGTTCGTTGGCCTGATAGGCTCCGGCGAGTGCGTGCTGCGATACTAGCCGGCTCGGGTAATTTTTAGCTAGCGTCTCTTCTACCTTAACTACGTGTTTAAGAAGCTGTACGGCCTCTTTGATCTGTCCGTTAGCCTGATAGGCTCCGGCGAGTGCGTGCTGCGATGCTAGCCGGTCCGGATAGTTTTAGCTAGCGTTGTTTCTCTAATTTTAACTACGTGTTCGAGAAGCTGTACAGCCTCTTTAATCTGTCCGTTGGCTTTATAAGCTCCGGCGAGTGCGTGCTACGATGTTAGCCGGCTCGGGTGATTTTCAGCCAGCGTCGTTTCTACCTTAACCACGTGTTCGAGAAGCTGTACGGCCTCTTTGATCTGTCCGTTGGCCCGATAAGCTCCGGCGAGTGCGTGCTGCGATGCTAGCCGGTCCGGGTGGTATTCTTCTAGCTCCAGTTCCTCTAGACGACAAAGTTTCTCTAGAACCTTTATGGCTTCGTTCGCCTTTCCCATGTTATAAAGGTTCCTCGAGAGCAATTTGTACAGTGGTAGAAACCCCTTGAGTGGTTCGACTGAACTTATCCCCAAACCAGCCAAAAATCTTCTGAGCAAGCCTTGGAGGATAGAGTCCATTCGTAACTGGTCCAACAACCAACCGCACTGGAAGAATATTTGACTTATCCCATTAGCCCTGGCGAGATCTCTTCCCGGCCGTCGGCGTTCAGAAATGATTGTAAGTGTACGTCTAAATGGACTTGATATGACCGCCAATCTGTATCGCCATAGTATGACAGTGCAAGTACGCAACCCATCACCGCCATGACTTAGATTTTTGAAGTCTATTCTGACGTATATTCGCCCATTTATGCGCAAGAGAATGCATCGAAACCGTTGCGGAACCTCCCTGCGTTCCCTTTCTAACCAACGCGAGTGATTGAAGTTGTGCTTGCGCGTTGTGTAATCGGAAAGGGTCCCAGCAATCCAGATCCACTGGTATCATTTGTGGTAGTTGTGAAACGTGCCACTTTGACAGCTTGTTAATATTTTCGTTCTTTTCAGCTGTTTCTCGAGCATACCTGGCACCTTTCCAGGAGTCTTTGAAAAGCTCTAGGGGAACGTTGTCGGGTGTAGTATAGAGAGTAATCGAAGAAGTTCCAACGCGTCCTGGTTAGCTTCCTGACTCGAAGACTCTAAGGCCTGCGCTGACACCTCGAATGTCGCATAAACGTTACAGTATCTTGACTGCGAATGTCTCGAGCTATACTTCATAAGCCGCTCACATTGTCGGCTATACTCGTTCGGGTATTCGTCTAGCGAGCATAATCCTCTGGCAATATATGCTCCTGCTTGTATAAGTGCGAGCGTATGGGAGCCTAATAGGCTGACGATATGTTTGCAGCTGGTTCGTGCTCGGAGCACACCTCTGTCGGAATCTTCGCGGCTTTGAGGAGCAATCTCAGGCACTCGGCAGAGCCGAGGCTCTCAAGCTCTTCTGATCCTACCGTGTTATAGCCACTGCATCCTGGCACCCGCGATGTTATGAGAATAGCACCCCGAGCGCCGGACGGGAAGTAACGCTCGTAATCTGTGTCCGGATCGTCGGCATTATCCAGTACGAGGAGCCAGTCATGCTTTATATTAGATAGTAAATAGCGTACGTCGTCGATATTCTGTGTTGGGGATCCAAGTACGTCCGAGATCCTGTGAAAGTCGGCAGCGGTTGTTGATTCGCTACTAACGTCAACCCAAAAAACTCCCAGAAACTATAGGCTGTTAGAAACATGTTTTTAATAAAAAGTGCACATTTGACGTACGTTTCTCGAACCTCATCGGCAATTTTTAAGCAAATTTCGCTTTTACCTGGCCTCCTATACGGTGATAACAAATCGCCTCTGTATTTTGGCGTCTCCCGTTATTGTTATGGCATTTTTAATTCGTCTCAGAATCTCCGTGCGGCCCGTAAAGAGGCTGTTAACAGACCGTGGTACACACCAATGTACGTTAGATGGACTTCTTTTAGATATGAATCTAACATTCTGATTAGTAATGCTATAATAATATCTGTCTTTCCTATGCAGTCTCTACGTACCCTGCAGTTGTAAGGCACGCTCGACATCCGCCGCAATAATTTCCATAACCAATTCGCACGCTGGATCATCTTCTTTACTGAACTTGCAAAGTGAGCTGTGATCTGCATCCATAGGCACCTGTCTCTCCCGCGTCCCAGCTAGATTCAATGTCGCTGACATCTCGTCAACAATCTATATTGTTAAGTTCAGCGGTATCCTCATCTAGACTACAATGGGATAATTCATAACTTTTTTACTTACGATGCCAAACTTTCCGTAGGGCTTTCCCTCATAGAAGCTTATCACCAAGAACTTTTCGTTCAGATGTCGAAACTGCCCAAACCTACGAGTAGCCTCGTCCGAGCTGCCTTGAAGCGATCTGATGAGATCATTACCCGGTTTACGCATACATGCTCGAACTATTCCGCGGCGGCATCTCCAACGGTAGCATACTTTCCGCCCGGTGAGGCGTTGCGAAGAATACAAGGAGGCATGTTGCCTCTACGATAGATTTATAAATTGGGTTTAAAGTCGCCTCTACCAGTGCCTAATTTTACCGAGTCGACTTAAGTAAAAATCGCGTATCGGAAAGCAAGATCGTGCACATACTTCTTTCACGATCAATCCACCAAGACTATGGCAGATGAATATAAGCGGCCTGCTTGGAGCGTCCTAATGATACGGTAAGCCTTACCACGCTATAAATTTATGCACTACTTGTAGGCCTCAACATCCTTTTTTCGAAATAGGAACATACCTTCCGTCTAATACCCAGCCATTGAAGGAGATTCTTAGCATGGCCGTCCAACTTGATAGCCGCGGCGTCGATTGCAGGGCTGGAATTGTATTCAAATAACATAACGCGCGCTGGTTTAGGCAGACGAGCGGGCAAAAAATCTCTCAGCCAAAGGTGTCCGTCATCCGTCCATGTGCTTCGTGCGTGTTCTGGGGTGTTCTTGAAATTAAGCCCATGAACAGCGACAACGCTACGAGGCGGGGAAACATTAACAGTTAGTCGTAGGCGCATATGTAGTGGAAGCGAGAAAGCTCGTACTCAATCTCCGGATGGCTAGGGGTGTCACTAGTTTCCTTAGCGCTGTCGAAAATGATGTGCAGTCCATTCCTAGACATTCTGCTGCCGTGTTTTACTGGAAGGATCGCGCCTTGTTGCTCGAGTTTCGCGATATTAGAACCTAGCAGTCAACCAAGACAATCTCGGACTGCCCCCTTAGTCTGGAAAATAGATAGTCGTAATGGGAGGTGCGAGCCAGGGATAGTGTGCTTCTGCTCAACAGCGTCTACGCATAGGCGTCGTCTGGTTATAGAAGTGAATATTGTACTTGAAGCCAATGGTGAACGTTTTGACGATTCTTACACATCACACAAGGCATGCGCAACTTGAAGACAGGATGCGGCGAAACAGTTTTTCTACAAGAATTTAAAGTCGTCCGTCAGAAGTTGGCCTCTGAGCAGCACAGCCTCAAGTAGCAGGTTTTATGAGCCGCCGCGAGAAGGCTTTACACGACTCTCGGTTACAACTCCCCAGAGACTCTAGTCTTGGCGATGCACGGCTGAAGCTCGGTAACCTCAAGCGAATCCCATTGGTCGCGGTGAACAAGAGAAAAGTATTTTGCGGCGCACCAAAGGAAGTTAGCTTCAAAAAAGCGAGATGATCGTCGAAAAACTGGAGGAACCATTAAAAAAAGAGTAATAATTTGATATACAATAGCTAGAGAGTACATGTATGTACAGGGCTTCTATTGCCTTTTGATTGATCTTTAATAACTTGATCAGGCTATGGCTAAATCGCTGCGCCACTTACACTGCCACTACAACAGCCTAGAGCATCTTCTAAGAGCACTGATCCACCCGGGTGCTCGGAAAAACTACCTCAAGCCGAAACCACCAAGAAAATCGGTAGGCGGCACGGAGACGGCCGTTCCGTATATCTGCGTGCTGAGAGCCTGAGACTTTTTCAACCCGCAGATGACCGGAAAATACAAATCCTGCAGCGCCCGCTTTGGATGGTGTAACCGGAACGAGACGCGCCCCACAAGAATAGAGGAAAACATTCTACCCCGTATTGTTAATCGTCAAGAATATTCAGCTATATTTCCTCGAGAGAATACTTGCGCCGCGATTAACTGCTGATCACGGCGCTTACTCTATACTCAATCGCAATCCGATATCGGGAATAAACACCTCCCCCATTTTTTTTTTTTTTTTTTAAAAAAAAAAACCTTTCTCGTTTCTTTCTCCCTACGTGTAATAGGAATATTGAGAAGCTAATACTGCAAGGGGAATAAAAATTTCAACTTGGGCTGCTTTAGCGAAAAAAAAAAATAAAAATAA
The DNA here is from genome assembly GCA_002224055.1 of Pezizomycotina sp. ARF18. Lineage (NCBI taxonomy): Eukaryota > Fungi > Ascomycota > Pezizomycotina sp. ARF18. Next base: position 150,877 of record AZLU01000029.1, read on the forward strand.
AAAAAACAAAACCTTGTTCAACGAAGGTGACAGCCTGCAGACAGAACAAGAGCCCAGCCCACGAACCGCCACGCCGAGAGAAACTATCATCTTAATGGTATATCGGTCTCCGAGAGACGAAACGGACTACTACCCAGTTCATACTGTCAAGGTGACGATATTACTATGGAAGCTGGGTATCGGTGGTTTTCTTTCTCAATCGCCATGGACATCAATTATCAAAGATTCGAAAGGAACTATAACACGATGTGAGCTCTCGATTCAGGCTGTTTCTCTCATCCGGTGACATCGCGAGGTAAGGAATACTCTATGATGATACCGGCGTCGCTCCGAACGTCTATAACGCGTCGCAAATATTTAAATTCAAATAAAATTTTCTTCTAATTTCGGCGCTCGGCGTAGATATCGATTATAATCTCTGAATCGGCCGCAACGCGCCTATAATGACAAGGTTCCACCGAAATAAATGCGAAAGGAATGTCTTTCAATAATTTCCTTCTAGATTCCTCATAACGTGTCCGTAAATGTGGCATCTTCTTCCGGAAGGAGAAAGAGCGCGGTCTCTCGGCGGTTTGCCGCCGGGATGATCCACGGACCACGGTTCCTTCCCCAGTCTCGCTTGCGTTTCCTAATTAGACACGATCTTGGAAGCTAGTGTAACACTGGTGTAAAGCTTGGCGTTGTCCGAGCTCTATAGTCGCTAGGATGGAGATGGGAACGAGTCTAAGGTATCAACCGCGCGATCGCGTAGCCGTGCGTCGACGATCCCGGATTCGACGATCTGTAACGTCAAGAAGAAAAAGAATCGATTAGCGAAGCCGAATCCTAGTTATTGGTCGTGGGAGGGCGAGTTTTACCGAGTTTCGTAGGTCAAAGCTTACCTCAATTTCTCCTTTGTCCCCCTTCCGCATTCACTCTTTGACCCGCGTATCGTAATATTTTATTTTAGGCAAGCCGCCGTCCCCCTTCGAAAACAAAAAAATAGGGGAAGCGGTAGTGGGAACAAATAGACCATCCCATACAATTTTCAAGTAGAACATCAATTGATCAATTCAGCAGCCATCTGCTATTGTATTGTGATAAAAGATGGCGCGTTTACTCATGGAGAACAAGCGATAGGCCTGTCCAACACGAAGTAAAAATCCTTGACGAGATGCCTATAGCAGCTTCCATCAAATTCCAAAGTTTCAGATCCCGCATGGCCTTGATCCAGGGACGCTTGACAGGAGTCCAAATATAACCGTGTTGAAACCGGTCCCACGTCTCCTCCCTCCTTCCCCTTGAAAGTTGGTTCCCTGCATAGTCGTCTGTAATGGAGGGCAAGCTTGCCAAATACTATATCCCGGTCTCGATTTAAACCGATTCACCTTCTCTACCTATGCCTTCTACTATTAGCCACTGGTAAGCAAAAAAAAAAAAAAAATGGCAGTGAGGCGTCCAGGTGACAAGTGAAGGCTTGAAGCCCTATGGTATCTAGTCTCCATGGAATATCAAACCAGACTGAGAAGACAGCTTCTCAGGATCAGCAGTGAGCAGTTCGAAGTGCTCTTCCTCGAGTTCGAGTCGGCCAATAACATTTCATCAAGTTACTTCAGAAAAATCTAAGCCGCTGCTGCAATATCGTGCTACTATGGGATGACCTAAACCTTCTTTTAAGGGTAACTGAAATAACTGACCGAGATAATTAAGTGTTTAACTTATTAGACATGCTAAGGTAAAAGGAATTACGTTTAGTATCCGAGAAAATCAGTACGCAATTCTACGTAAAGCGGTTTTAAAATTGATTTCGATCCTTAAACCTGTTATATCTTCTATGCAGACGAGGACTCCTTATTACTTTCCTGTGGAGCCAAAAATTAACTACTGAGGCTGGGCACGAGGCAAGAAGGGCACAATATAAAGGAAAAATGCAACGCATGTGAAACGCCTTTATTTCTAATACAGCAGCATGACAAAGTGGCTATTCATATCTGTAGCCGCTCTTCCTATGTATATCGCTAGGGTTCTGGTTGCGACGGCTGGCATTGACATCTTCAATATTTTTTTAAATGTTCTTGCTAGTTTAAAGAGTTGACAGAGAACAAAAGAAGAAATAACAGGAACAGAATAAGAGAAACAGACCTCAGGCAGGGGAGAAGGAAGGAAAGTAGAAGAGAAAGAGAAAAAAAGGATTTTGCTCACGAGAGGGGGAAACCCCCACGGAAGGCGCAACACCGCAGCAAAAGGAGAAGAATCCACAAAGGACCATACTAATGACTGAGAAACCTGTAATGGCCGATCATTGTGTACCTATATAACTTGGCCAGAAGATTGCCGCTATCTAGTAACCTTCTGGTACGATATCGATCTATATATTAGCCCGTAAAGTGGAGTTTCAAGATGGCTAAAGATCGTGGGAAATTGATTCAAGCTAGACATTTCAGAGCGTTCAAGACCTCGAATTTCATACTGTGAAAAAGTCTCTGTTTATGCGCTTTACCGCCATTAGTCTGAATAGTACTATAGTTTTCTGTTCTTTAGATGAATTTCTGTTTGATATCGTTTGCACCTTTGGTATCCGAATTAATCCATTGGCCTTAGGACGAGACACGTTCCTGTTAGCTTTCTCTTTGGTTTCGATTAATGTCTGTGTCCAACGGATGCTCTGACATGACCAAACAAAAGATAATGAGAAAACCTTGCCACCGCACTCACGTAGAGTCGTATTTTAGGCCATAATACTGCCTTACAGAAAGCGGCATCCTATTAAATAGGCCAATTGTCGACTTTCAAGAGCCAGTCCATGTTCATCAATCTTGACCGATTGGCTAATCTAAACAACTAGCCATTGATCTAGTACGAAAATTTCCAACAATAACACCTATACCTACCTATTAAATCCTTTATATTATTATATCACACTCCAATAAGATAATACTTATTAAAACTCGTCAAATACGCTCCCAAATCAACGGAATCATACAGATATAACGTAGAATTTCCACATTTGCGCCTACAAAGTATAAGTTTCAGTTCAGCAACATCACTTTCAAGCTTTCACGACCCTTAAGTATAGTATAGGTAATTCTTTTTAACTTATTGCCTATAAAATACCCTTCGAAAATCCCGGTAAGTATCGGGCCCGGGCCGCAATACGCGAAATTGAACAACTCCAACACCGCTCCACAGGGTTTGACGAAATAATGTTAACGTATATGTTGGCGGAACGGGATAGAGACATTAAGCCAGGTAAATAGACATCGATCTCACCATGCTGTGGTCAAATTGGAATTCCCCATTTTCGGTCTGATAAGAGAAATTTAATGTTTTTTTTTTTTTTTTGACATCACTAATCGCGACGCGAACTGACTTTAGCCCGCGCTTTACAGCGCCACACCTCCGGTCTAACAGCATCGCGGTAAATCAAGCTCAAGAGCATTTTAAAGAGGCACCGCGGAATTATCAGCGGCCCGAGAATCTATTTCGTAAGTTCAAGAAGGACGCCGATGCACTTGTGGCGGTGCACCCTAATGTCTGCAAAGTTAGCGGCGTAGATCAATCGGCGGTGGAAGGAACTAAAGCCTAGACGTTAAAATGTCTGGCTTCGGCTATTATTTGATGGCCAAGCAGCAAATTCCTGCGGACTAGAATATCGAAATAAGGAGTCTCGCAACCCTTGTGTCAGGTAGACCTCAAATCGCTTTGGATGGGTCAGTTCCGACAGCAGATCAAAGCACACTTTTACTTCAAAGTAATCCGAACGTGCGCTCTGTTGTTAGAGGTTACTAAAGCGCGTAACCGAATGAATCCGCGCTATGATAACCGAATATTTGACACAAAGCTTTCATGCACTGTTCTTTATCCGAAAAATCTATAAATTTGGGGCTATAAAGACATCGGCTTAAATGATAATAACTATAAGTCAGTCATATTCATCGATAAAATAACTAACTATCCGTCGAGGCCAAAGTATAGGAGAACACTATTTTAGGAAGCAAGCCGGCACTCAACAACGAATCGGACCTCTCGAGCCAACTGAAGACCATTACGATGCCCGGATCTACTGACAGCGATGAAGCATTAGACCGGGTGATAGCAGAAGCCGATCAACTGCTTGCATCCCTGGGAACGTCGATCTCGAGCCCTCGGAGGATCCCGAGAAGCTTTGCGAAGAGGTGGCTGAATTTATTCGAACCTGGGAGATCCGCCCCGGGGCAGAGACAGGACCCATCAATCCCTACGGCGATATCGGGTTTAGGACGCGCTCAACCAACTCACCACCGGAATCCATAGCGGCTCGCAAGCCTATTTGTCAACCTCTTCCAAGCTCGCATCCCCGTGCTGATGAGTATCATACAATTGTTCCAATACTGCACGAATGGCTTACGGGACTCGGCGTGTCATCGTATGCATTTACGGCGATAGATTACCACGGAGAACCAACCGTAGCCGTTTTCACACCGAGCCAACCCATAGCCCGTCCCCCCAACTTGGAATATGCCTGTCGTATTTTCTCGGCACAAATTGCAACATTCTGGACTCAAAATGATGACGAGGAATTGCAGAACTATGACTTGGACCCGTATAACCCATTTCGGGAAGACCAACCTCTCCCAGGAAGCTCGTTTGGCAGCGGCGGAGCGGACGGTTCCATTGGCATGTATCTCACCGATAACAGCGGTAAAATACACATCCTGACTGCCGGACATGTCGTAGAAGACAAGCACGGATACACTATAAATAAGAAGGCGAAGTTGTCGCCGACATCTACCGATCTCCAAAAGCGAACGTCGAGATTATGGCCGAAGTCTTTAAGCGAGAGGCTAAGGTGAGAAGAATGACAACGTTGTTTAAGTTGTCGCGCCGGGAATCTAAAGATAACGCTGCGCAGAAAGCCTGCTCGGGAGCGAAAATGACATCCTAAATGTTTGGGAACGGCGGAAAAAACAGATGCTTGGCGAGGTCAAACTCGCAACAGGTTACCGAGCTGAACTCACGGCTGTCAACGACGAAGGCTCGGCTCGCGGCGTTGACTGGTCTATCGCGGAAGTTACGACCAAAGAGCGTGTCGCTACTAATACGATCAATCTTTTAGGACTCTGAAAAACTGGGTGAAGGGATTAAAGACCCCTGCGAGGACATGAAAGTTGTTAAGGTCGGCCGGAGCACAGGTCTAACGTTTGGAATTGTCGCCGGCATTAAGCTCCAGGTTAATCTTGAAACAAACAATACCCGGACGGAGGAGTGGTATATCGTCCGATAAAGTCCGAAAGGTTTGCCGAGGATCTTCCCGGCATTAGTAAAAACTTCACGATGGCCGCCTTATCGTGACCGACTATTTCGCCGCAATCGGGGACTCGGGTTCGGTGATTCTGGAGTATCCATCACTGATTCCAGTTGGCCTTCTAATCGGCGGGGTTCCAACCAGGAAGCCGTTTCCAGTTACGTACTTCACGCCATCAGACTGCTACTTGGAAGAATCAAGTCCAGGATACCGTCTTTCTCGAATGAGATTGACAGACTTCTTTCGGATGACGAAATGGGGCGGATATATTCCGCCCCATTCTCTACATTCGCTACTACTTGCTTAAATTTCCTGGCGCAGCTATAAGAGGATGATCAGTGACCTAAATTATTGGGCAATATTACTCATCACTTGGCCCCTTTTTGAATACCAAGATGAGTAGCTTTTTGTATCAAGCGTCAAAAGTGTTGGCGCAGACCTGAGGATATAAAGACTATGGGATTTCCCTTCTATGTATGCTAGTTCTATATCTATAATATAACTGAATTCTCTTTAACAGGCAGCTAGCCACTAGAAATACCTAATACGGAGATTTTTAGCAATGACGCCTGCGGACGCCCTAATTACCTTTAGATTGGTCAAGTCCTCCTTCCCCTAGCGAAATACGTCGCGAAAGCCGCCAAACGCACTTTAAGTCTTCATATATATCAATTTATTATCATTGGAAAAAAGAAAAAGAAAAAATTTACGCTACTTTTGATGGAACTGGTTGCTAAGCCAATTGAATGTACAGTAGTGAAGGGCAAATCAAAGAACGTCTTTCCGCCTGGGGCGTCAAGAAGAATTTGAAGCTATTTGTAGTTATACTTAACTACGGCAAAAAGCCAAACGTGGCTCTGTGTTTGAATGTTTCTTTTGAACTCTTTGAGCTCTAGCTAACCCTGACTTCAAAAACAATGCAGTGACCTTAGGTAGTAGGAGCGAAGGAGTAGTGCGAATATAACTGCGTACACTCCGCGATCATCTCAGAATAGTTCGGCGGTAGGGCGACCTCTGCTGAACGACATTAATCAATTTTGCGGGCAATTAGTTTTACCCGAGTCAGGCATGAATGGAAAATTTCCTCTATCTTTTCCTTTTTGGCTTTGAACTATGCTTAAGGGTGGCAAGAACTTATTTGGATGTTTCGAAATTTATTCGATTCATGCTTTCATTCCATCCTAATGCTACTTACTGATCGAAAACCCTCTTTTAATTTTTTCTTAGATTCACCGCCAAGGGGAGCAAATGCAGGTCTGGCTATTCCGCGACAGATGTTTATTCGAAGAATTTAGGTGGCATCTTGCGGTTCTGCAATGGGAGACCCAACCGCTCTCATGGTATCCATAGCCAACAAACCCGAATTATCCCTTATTTGCGCAGTTTGTCTTCATCAAAGCGAAGCGTGCGCGCCAAGCCTCGAAGAGTTCCTGAAGTTCTTGGAACAGTACAAACGCAATCACCTCCAGAGCCACTACCACAAGTGTAAGGCCTACTTACGGGAGCTCGGCGACCCGATGCCATGTCCCGAGAGGCGATATTACATTAAGCGAGGGATGACGTGCCCCACAAGTATTCTGGTCCTTCCACTGCGGACGTTCCTTCTTGCTGGAACCTGGGTGGCTGCGCTAGGCTTAGTTCGAGATAGCGGAATCGCAGGCTATGCGGTTGCAGCCCCTTTCCGATAGCCTAGGTTTGAGCAATACTGATGGAGAATATATGGAGCCTGATGACCTACATCTTGCGTAGCCACACAACCAAGCGAAAATGTCTAGGCTACTCTCCCAACTTCACATTGGGATGATACTGCGGATTACGCTACGTTAGCCGCTTGGGGAAACGATATTTACTGCTAGATGGCTAGAGTAAATGACATCTAGTTTAAAGTCTTCACGCTGGATCGTTGAGAATTTCGAACCTTTGTCAGAACGGTTCTTGATCCAGATGAACAAAAATAATCTCTTTCACAAAGACGGAGACACCCACAAACCAAAGACATTTTAAATAATCAACTACTATCCAAGTATTCTCTGTTGGCTGGCCAATGATTATATAACGCCTCTGGGGAATTTACGTGATATTTTCAAATCCTATAACAAGCCTACCCGGATTCCAATCTAGTGAAATGTGAGGACTCATCTATCCTCTGCGTAGACTGCCAAAGCTCCAATTCCCGCTATAGTTAGCACCAAACAGCCACCTGTTGTTTTGAGGGATACGAACGCAAAACCTCTAAGCCAAAACTACATCGGACGGGCCCACCTCCGGATACTCGGTGACCAGAACCCTGGTGGAGCAGCAGGAACAAAGCGTTGCAGACCCCGCATTCACATGCGGCCACGAGTATCCCGATGAGCTGATCGAGGAGACTCATTCATGCTGGTTACTGGGGTTGCCGCTGGGCTCAATTTAAAACTGTAGAAGAGACATATCCAGTTCTCGAATGACAACATGGATCTGGATCCTCGGAGGAAGTTTTGGCATGCCCAATTTAGCAGAGCTCCTAGTGCCACAGCCACCGTCTGATGAGGTAGACTTGTCAGCCTTACTGCAATCAATTCAAGAACCGGACTCACGGCCCTCGATTACTTTGCCTCTGCAGGACACTTCAGGTGGACACGCGCGAATCCAAGGTTGGCTTGGACAGGAACAAATTCCGAGGAAAATTAGCAATGCGTAGATGTGTACCATAAGTATTCAATGTGTGTTGCACGTTACAAATGACTGTGTAGGTTATTACCTGGAGTAGCCATTTTTTTTTTTAAAAAAAAAAAAAGAGAGAGAGAGAGAGAGAGAGAGAACTTCAAAATAAGACTCGAAAGGAATTGGTATATAAGTGTACTTGACGTGGCCGTGCGGTTTTCAGGGGATTTTGAATCGCGCTCCCTCGCCACATTTGTTAATGGACCTTGACGGCGGCCGAATTTCTTCAAGACTGGAAGATCCGTCCCGGCGCAGAGACAGGGCCAATCCATCCTAGGCCGATACTAGGGTTAGGACATGCTCGACTGACTCGGAACCTAAGCGGACCCCAAGCCTACTTGTAGACCTATGTTAAGCTCGCATCCCAGTGTCGCGGAATACCATGCAACTGTTCCAATACTAAGCGAATGGTTTGCTGAACATGGCTGTCGTAGTATGCATTTACGTTTATGGATTATAATGGAGACAACCATAGTTGTTTATACGCCGATCGAACCCGATAGCCCCGTCCCACCAACGTGCCGTTTACCTGTCAAATTTCTTCCGGGAAAGCCTGAACTATTCTAAGATTATGGCTATGAACTGCATAACCTTGGAGATTACGGACTTCACGCTGTTTAGACTGGTACTTGGGAACCTCAATCCTAGGATGCGTCCTTCACGAATGAGATTAACAGACTTCATTAGAATTGACGACATGACGCAAATATATTTTGTCCCATACTCTACACTCGCTACTACTATTAAATTTCTGGCTGATGCAGCCTCATAACTACTGGGACTACTCTAATCTTAATATATATTTAGCTTTCTATTTATTTTCGTTTTTTTCTTTTCTTTTCTTTTTTGCTTCCCACATTGTTTTTGTTCGGCTATGGACCAGGAGACCTCCTACCCAAAAGATGATGGGTGGAATTATTTACAACAAATTGTTCTTTCGTTTAGCTAGCGACCTTAGTTGCGTTCGTTAAGGTGCGATATTTATTTTCAGAACAGAAACTTCTATAGACATTCCTCCAATCAATAGCTCCAAGTTTTACTAAACAACTCCTGCGCCGCATTCCGCGTAGCCATACTAGCTATGATCTACCTTCTTCAGTATGTGTTGGCGTACAAGCACTAAAAAAGATTATTTCTCCTTGAGCAACTAATATTACGCATGCACCTCGATATCGTCGCGTCTATCCAAAATTAGAGGGTTTGAGAACTCAACAAATAATTTCGCTACGCTTCCTGCTATTAGCACTGTCAGTATAATAACCAGCCGCAATAGCTAGCTATTCTCAATATTTTTTTTTAAAAAAAAGGCGTACCTGTTATTTGTTTATTTTTTTTTTTCATGACTTTTGATGATCAATATAATCACTATAGTTTAGGACATTCTTTGCAAAGTTTGAAGGTGTGTATTATACAAGCTTTACCTCCTGTTCTCGTTTCTGGTGCTAACAAATGGAATTACAAAGAAAAGAAAAAAAAACGACTATGAAAACACTGAGGATGTTCACAAAATGTTACTGGACAACGTATTGAATCTCCGTCGTCCTAGTTAAGGAATCGAGCGGAGTGTCAAGTTGCGTAAAGGGTTCAAGAGGAAATAAATGACCTTCAAAGAGCCCAATGACGTATAGGAAAGGAGCTTTGTAGTGTAGCCAAGTTTTCCGTAGATTAGTAGAGGCGAAGACAAACTGACGCAGACAAGAGGATCTTTGCGCTCAAGCACACTTTTGCACCAAAGTGATCTAGAAGCTCGCTTTATCGCTAAAGCGTGCGCTTGCACCTTGATCCGAGAACACAAGAGTTTAGTGTCATACATCCGGCTATTACAGCGTGGAAATTTTATAAACTAGTTGCGACAGAGATATTGATATGAATAATAATGACGCGAAACGCGTCCATCAATAAAGTAACCAACTGTCAGTCTTAAGATCGAAGTGAGGGAGTTGTAACTGAGACACGACGCCTTTCCTTTGAGCTTGAGTTGCTTTCTGCGACAATGATACCACAATAGCAACTAAATGAGCGCGAGTGTGTCAAGTTTACGACAACAAATGATATTCCTCGATTTGATCTCCTGTTTTTGGTACTGCTTTTATGTCAATCTCTCTGTCTCTTTTTTTTTTCAGAATAGTAAATTTCACAGTGCCCTTATTTGACCATTATTGCCCTATACCTCTCGAACATAGTATGGAACTACCATCTGGGAGAATGGTGACATCCCGACATAACGATGCGTCGACGACGTATATAAATGGATCAGGACACCACCTTCATATTTTTGATCTAATATGATGCGACGCTACCAAGTTAATTATTCACATTTTCCGATATCATCTAAGAGAACAAACCAATTACTAGTTATGGAATGGTACCGTGAGTATAGAATTAGATAGCAATCCAGACTCTATTATTTCATGTGGTGCTACGACCGTCTGGCAGCATCAAGCGGAAATCAAGGAGCTTGGATGATTGCTTTTCTGGGGAAGCTGAGAGCGACGAGTATGCCAAACGATTTATGTACGCAAGGTGTCGCATACGTGTTGAAATAGGCGACTTGACAAATGGCGAGAACGGCCGCTTCTTTTAAAGAGTGGCGAAGGCTCAACCGGATCTTTGGCAAGTGGGCCAATACATTATTATATATTTTATGAGAAACCTGCATCCCGATCCTTGTGAGTGCTTAGTTAAGAAAGAAGAAAATATTCAAGAAGACCTGCGATAAGAGACTTCTATTCACCCGGATGCTAACTTCCTCCCAGTACTGAAAAATATCCAATGGCGCCATGGAAGAAAACTGGATGACGAAGAGTCGACGAAATGGCGTATGGAGAGCTTGGCGCGTGGTATGACAATGTGGACTATCTTCTCTTTGCCAAGTTACTCGAACGGCGTCCAGCTCTGGAAGACAGGTTTCCGCCTGGCGCTTGGGAGGGCTGCTTCGCGGCCTTCCCGTTGTTACGCAGCATAATTACATAAAGATCTGGATGAACGCTTTCCTTCGAATATACGAAAAATTCATGATTTGGGTAGCCGAAATGAAGCTTTTATTACGAATTTGCGCGGAGGGTCGCAGGATCCACCACCCTACGAAGAATAGGTAGTTACTTCAAAGGTAGATGGCCGGAGAATAGCTCGACGAAGGAACCATGTCGTGGTTGCATTACTATGGTTGACATGAGAGGAGTTAAGCCTATGTGTGCATGTGGGGACGTCGCAATTACATCCTGCCGCAAATATGTTCAAGGATCTATATTACGAAGTAGATTATACGGTGGATGAGAGGAGATGTTGCATCGGGTGGAGGATTGTGGATGCGGAGTCGATGTCAATTGCGCATGTATTACATTAGAAAGCATTCGATCAGTCTATTAATTCACTATCCACTTACTAACCCACATAGCCTTTTCGTCAAAATTAAAATTGCAAATGTGTTGTGGGGGGGGGGGCTCTTCTGCGCCCTTGTCGAAGATGCGCTCTTTCATTCAAAGGCCTTTCGCCAGTCATGATTTGATCCGGTGCGTTGTTTAATATCGTACAGAGAGCGACGTGTGGCTAGCATTTACTTGGTGTTTCCTAGCTTTTTTAGAGAGGCAACGATTATAGATGATGCTGCGAGAAAACTTTTGTACGGTGCGACGTAATACCTAGATATCGTGGGTTAGGCGCGTTAGGACAAACGGGGCGGCCGCAGCCAACACACACTCCACCTGCCTCAGTCATAGTAATATGGGAACAGATATAGTGACACTAACGACCTTACAACAAGGCTGCAATCATTTCGGAACCCCTCCGAGATTCAGATTAGCACGTGCCTTATGCCAATATAACTTACTCTGAATGGCCACCTTGTGATCGTTGTTTGCAAACGTCCGGCAAATGGAATTGTTTGAGGGATAATGGTACGTCGTTCCAAGAAAGCTAGTGTCAATCGCAGAAAAAAAAAAAAAAGAGATCCTTTTGTTCGACGAGGGAACAGGTTATAATTAGAAGGAGTGCCTCACAAAACAAAAAAAAAACTTCGATTTGGGGAGAAGAAGGGAAAAAGGCAAAGGCGGGGAGAGGGGGTTCGTTTAGCTCAGCTTATAACACCGTACAGCTACTACGAAGTAAAATAAAGCCCTGTCTAAGAACTTCCTCACCCGGGGGAAGCGCATGTAGTTTATGCTTACACGTCGAACAGAAAGTTTGGATTATGTACTATGATATAGTTTTCGAATTTTACTGAAGCCTCCAAGGGTTTTAGTGCTCTGCCGAAACTGGGTCCTCCAATTTCATGTACTCATATAGGACTCTTCGTGTTTCGCTTTCGAAATATCAAGAGCCGGCTAGGCGAGGAGCAAGAATTTAAATTGAGTGCTTTCATCTTGCTATTTGATAACCGATAGGGTGCTTTCATTTCTTTCTGAAGTAGCCTATCTTGCTTCACAGAGTAGCCAAGTTAAAAAGCAGGGTTTATACTAGAAAGGTTCAACAATCTCAAGAAGGAAGAGAAGTGTAATGTAGAAGATCGGTTTGTGGTCTGGTAGTCTGATGAGGAAGATATCGATGAATATGCAGAAAAGAATCTACGGCCGATAGGGTATAGACTTGGATAAAGTATCCTATAAAATGGAGGAGGTAGCATGTAATATGAGGACGAAAGTGCTAAATAATCAATACATTAGTTATACCTAAATCTCGCGTAACGTTAGACTAAAGCTCAGTGGATTGCCTGAGGTAATGCTGGTTCCAGATTGACGACAAGCTTTTTGACGAGATTTGATTCCCACGGCTTTGAAACATTCATAGAATAGCCTAAGATATAAGCTCACGATATAGTCGATTTTATGGAAACCTTATAGGCTATTCAGTACAATGGTTTTCAAGAATCTTTATACCTGAGTTCAGGTATTCACTGGATTAAATAACCCGCTATCGAGGGCTAACAGAAAGGTCTAGGCTGGACTCGATAATGGAGGATCTATACAAATTGGGTCCACATGGAAAGAGAGGAGCCCCAAATGCCTAGGAGCTTTGCAATCCTTATTAGTGTGCCTTATAACAATTCACCTGGAATTTCGAAACTCACGATCGTTGCAGTACGAACCCGGTTTTTCAATCAATTTATCCAGCTAAAAAAAAAAAGGGAAACTTTGTAAATAACACTGGAGAAGTAGATACAGACTTGCTTTGGGGATAGATATCATACAAATAACACGATAATTTAGAGTCTATGCATTCGCCTGAGTTAACCGAATTGTTTGAGCCGTGCTTAACGCGCTCGCAATTTCTAAAAAAATTTCTTATCATTTCCATTCAAAAAGGGAAAGAAACAAAATATCACTATCGCACCTTTCGCAAACTATTTGCGATCCTATACGCGTTAATCGAGGGTAAGGGCAACTCATCTCTTTTTTTCCCTCGCGGTTCTCGTATTCGCTACCCTCGAAATGCGAGTAGAAAGATTCTCGAAGCGTGCCACAAAAACGAACCCTTCGCACCATGTGGGTCCCGTCGCGTACCCTTTCGGATTTCCCCTTTCCCTACTAGCTCCCCCCTATTTTAAAACAGATCCTAAACTCATTCTGGTTAAAAACCTGTCAAAAAAAAAAAAAAAAAAAAAAAGCAACAAGCCCGTTGAACCATATATTACTACCGATATTATTGAGTACAAAGTTTTACTCTTGCTACTGTTCCGTCCAATGATCCTTGCCGCCAATGTTACTTAATCGTATATTACCGAAACGCTTAAATTCACCAAAAAAGAAAAAGGTTTATACGAAAAAAAGGATGAATAGGTAACTTAAGACCACACTGCGAAAAAAGGCGACAATAGCGACAGGAAAACGGAGGAAAAGATGCGCTGTGTGCGTGGTGTTTTTGTAGACAATCTCGCCTATTGCATTGGCATATTAGAGTGCAATGACCAGGCAAGAAAGAAGGGGGGGCTGAGTGTCTCGATTGTCTGTCTCTATCGTCCGAGTAGAGAAATAAGCTTAAGATTTCTGCTACAAACAGGTAAGACACAGCAAGTGCCGCTGTTGGATACTATTATTTTATTTTATTTTATTTTTATTTTATGTTATTTATTTTATTAATTTTTTTTTTTTTTGGCCAGCCTTACTGTTGTTTTCCCCTGCAAAAACTCTCACTCTCACTCCTTTTTCATCCCTTTCTCCATAGTATTATTATTATCATTACTATTATTATTATTATTATTATTTATCCTTTTTCCATGATCTCGTTCTTCCTCCTTAACCTCAACGTCGTCTAATCAAGCTTCTTTTTACCCTCTCACAGGGATGAAGCCTGAAGGAAGCCATTATAGCATTCTTCGGACTTCCTCTACATGACATCACGATCCTAAAATACCTGTTATCAGAAAAGAGGCAAGAATACCCCGTTTTCTTACTCGGCCAAGAAGCCCCCTCGTCATATTCATTCCTTACATTCCTTCCGTTCTTTCCTCCGACATCTCTGCAGGCCAGATCGACAACCTCTCCCTTTCCCTCCCTCACGATGGCAAACTCTGACGTCGAACACAAACCCCCCTCCATCCTCAACGGCCACTCTCATCACGGCCACTATGCCTGCGACAAGCTCAGCCCCAGCCACCAACACCCTTACCTCCTCGCCGCCCGCCGCCACCTCCCGTTCGCCCTCCAGCACCGCGAACTACTCTTCCTCTTCGTCCTACCCATACTATACTTCCGCATCTTCCCTTTCCTCCTGACGCACAACTCGACACCGCTATCGATATACCTCTCCCTCGCACTCGTCTACGTCCCTTCAAAGGTAATACTGGCAGCATGGCGAACATACCGCGACAAAAACGACAATAATGCGAATCCAGCATCCCGCCGAAAGCGGCGCTCGAGCTTCCTCCTCCCAGGCGGCGGCAACGAGCAGCGTACGAACGTCGAAAAGGGCCGTAAAACAATCAACATATTCCTATGGATTCTCGGTGCGGTGTGGACGTCGTGGACGTACACGAGGGGGATATCGTCGCCGTTTCCTTCTTCAAAAGCTATCGTCGCATCTACGCCAATACTACAGCGTAACGCGAGCTACTTCATCGCCGCATCCTTCTACAACAACGAGGACATACTACCGTCGTGGACGGCGGAGACGATAAAGCTAGTGGAGGTATTGGGAGCCGACAACGTATACATTTCCCTAACGGAAAACGACTCCGAAGATAACACCGCCTCTAAGCTACTACACTTCGGACGGGAGCTCACGAAAATAGGAGCCGAGCACAGTCTAAACATCACGAGCGACTTGCGAGGTTATCCCAGCGAGAACCCCTGGAAGAGCGTAGAGCACCGGATGGGATACATGGCCAACTTACGCAACGGGCGCTATCACCGCTTGAAACGCTAAACAGGACGTTCGATAATATCATCATGCTGAACGACGTTGTGTTTCACCATACGGACGCGTTAAAGCTTATTTCCGCACTTAATCCTCCCAAGCGTAAAGGGGGGAAGAAGATGATGGCGTGCGGGTTGGATATGGACGGATCGACGCTTTACGACGCGTGGTGCTCCGCGATTCTATGGGAAGCCGGTGAGCGGGTTCTACCCCTTCTTCACTTCGCCCTCCGACCAATCAATCGTCCGTAGTGGTGGCGTTCTAGACGTCGGAACCTGCTGGAACGGCATCGTGGCGCTGGACGGGGATATGTTTCTCCCTCCATCCCTCCGCAAGACGACATCCACGTGGCCGAAGGATGAAGCACTACGATTCCCACAACCGCCGGGCTGCATAATCTCCGAGTGCGCGCTGCTACCCCTTACGATAACGAATACGACGGGTGGATATCCGGTTGTTGTTGATAGTAGCGTGATTGTTGCGTATAGTGTTAAGTGGTGGCGGTATTATGCGGTGTGGATGAGGATGCCGGTTGTGCGGCTGTGGATGAGCCTGTTCGAGGAGGGTTATTGGAGGGTTTGGTGGTGGGTGGGCATGGGAGCGGGTTGAAGTGGAACGGACTGGAGAACGGGAAGGAGATGGGGAGTGTGTTGTTAGCGGGTGGGGGAAGGATGGAGTGGGGTTCTGAAGGGTGGGATCGGGCTGAGGAACCGGACGAGGGTCGATGAGCTGTAAAAATGAGCTTTGCTATCGTGGTTTTTGACTGGGAGTTTATGTTTTGCATGATTGTGTGTTTTGCTTTTTGGTTTGATAGAGTCTTTTTTTTTGCATTTTTCTTGTTTTGGGGATTTTATGTTATGTGGGAGTATTAAGTGCATATCATCGTCATATCTTTTGTATTTATATTTAGTAAAAACCCAAGAGCATGAAGAGGAATGGCAGTAGAACGTGCGAGGCTGGGGAAAGCTGTTGCATATATATTCTTTATAAGATAAGTGTCCCGCCGACGGAGTTCAAAGTTACCTTACGGGTGATTTAAATTTCTTATATCTAGCAAAAATTAAAAGCCGTCAAAAAACTTCCAATATCTTTTGCCGAGCCCGGAGGCCGGCTTCATAACTGAGGGCGTTCCTTTCTTCTATCACTAATTAACTATTTTCTGATTGGTTTTATGTGTTCCTTGGCACTTTCGTGATCACTTATTGCCGACCAGGACGATGTACGAACCGGAGCTATGTGACTCTTAGAATAAATGAAGAATAGAAAAATAACGAAAAAAAGGGACATTTCCCCCGAAAGTACTGGAGGGCAAAGAGTTGGGTAGTCTCGTTGGCCAATTGGACGCTCTTGCTATCTGCACGCCTGCAGGAGCGTCAAACGAGACTAGAGTTGGGCACGAGACAAGGACATTTAATAATAATAATAATAATAATTATTATTATTATTATTATTATTATTATTCAGTATGAAAATGTATACCCGACATGATTAACACTTCGTAGCTCATTGCCCTGTCCGAAGACTTGCTCAGACGTCCGTAAAAGACAAATACATGATAGGAAAACGAAACGAAACGAAACGACAAATCATACAGATCGCTGCTTATACGCTAGATAAATCACGGCCGAGGGTCTCCCTTTTAAAATCAGAGATAGATCCATTTATATCCCGCTCTCGAGATGATAATGGAAACCAGAAATAACATAAAGTAAAATACACGGGTAAAATAAAAGGATAGAATTTTTACCAATCGATAAATCGCGTCTGGAGGAACTTTTGTTGCAGGGAGCCTTGCACCTCAGTATGGCTTGGCCGACCAGGTGGCGCTGGACGCCGCACAGATCTATTCGGTCTGCTCACCGCCGACATCAGGGGCTCAGTCAAACCAGACATATCAAGGTCCATCTTGACGGCAACGTAGGGGCCCGGATCGGCGAGGGAAGCCCGGATATTATTTTCCCCGGGAGCTTCAACCTGAGACCACCGGGAAACTCCAACCCTTGACCAGAGGGTACTCACGCCTTCGTCCTCCGACGGTAGCATCAAGAGCCCGGCTAGATTGGGCATGTCAAAGTCAATTTCTTCCCCAACGGCAGCGTGAAACTGCGGATTATTTAGGGAACAGCGGATTATATCTTCCTCGACGGTCTTGATCTGAGCCCACCGACAGCCGCCGGCCTCCCAGCACCAGTTGGTTTCCGTGACTCTGTCGTCGGGGTAAAAGTGGCCGCACTTGTAACCGCCGCTCGGAACCCGAACGAGGGCTTAGGGTTACCGAGCATCCGTAAGTGGACTCTACCCGTGTGGTTTTGGCTTAGGATGTGTTTGCGTTCGTACTTTTCGAAGAACCCGCGAATTTCCTGAGGGTCGGACACTCGAAGGGCGCTCCGAATGCGGCAGTCCACGCAGAATATAGTCAACTCGTCAGACACTATGAGGGAGGAGTTGGGATAGGCTTCTTGCAGGACGCTGAACTGGCGGGCGAACTCGTCGAGGCAATTCTGCCGATGAAAGTGTTGCGATACGTCCTCCGATACTAGGCCTAAAGGTGAACTCCGACTAGTAGATTAGCTTACGTACGAGTACTGCTTGCGGATCGTTACCAAGTTTTATCATAATATTCAATAGGTATATTTTATATATTATTGTGATAGTGCTAAATCTTGGATTGCGTGGAGAAAAGGGAATTGCAATTACCAAAAAAAAAAAAAAAAAAAAAAAAAGAGGCGAATAACAGAGATAGCATCGCGTGAAAGATTTGAGGGAGAAAGAGCTTGATTCTGACCGAACTGGAGTGAATATGAGGGATTCCTGGCTTCGCTATTACGAAGGTCTGGCAATCTGACACCGGTCGAACCACCTCGGCGTTGTGACCCAGATGGTGTATACGCGATGATACCTCCACTACTTGTAGAATGCCCGCTATTATATCTCGCTGAAGAGAGAATTGTTACTGTTAGTTAGTTACGGAGGTATAAAGGCATAAATAAATCCTATGGTAGCTAAATAATCAAGGACAGGTTTAAATGCTTAATTGCAATCGCGGTTGCATGTTTCTAAAAAAGTGCAGGAAAAACTTACAACTGCTTCCAATAAAGCCATCTGCTAATTTTCGCGCTAACGCCCTCTCGATTTTGTTTGAGGGAAGCCTTGTGATTTGTTCCGATCTGAGCTTGAATGCCGTCTTCTTGCCAAGCTTTGTCCTTTCTTGGAGGGTTTTCAGAATGTAGCGCCATTGCTTCTCCGAAAGCTTCATATATTTTTTATTGCCCCAGACGGCCAAATGATGCCTGATCTGACGTTCGCTATTGTTTTTAAATTTATATGGAAAGCGATATACACAAAGGTAAGTAAATATGCTTGTTTATAGCATATATAGAAGATTAATATTTGTCGTTATATTAGGGATAGCCTGCTCACCTCACTATGAAGCCTTCTTGCGCTAAAATATCAACTAGCTGAGGACCTCGTACTCCTCGTAAAGCTCTTCAATCCTTGATCTCATTGCGTTCCAATTCCGCTTTGAAACCCGCTTCCGCCGCCCTGGCGGTTTTGAAATAGTTGTAGTGTTCGCCCATCGGAGGTTATACATTGCTCTAACGTCTGTTGCCGCGGAGGTGATTATACAAGTTGATACAGCGGGGACTCGCAAGGGTTCACTTTGAAAATATATTAAGAAATCAATACGATGATAAGCTGAAGATGCAAGAAATTGTTGAGCATGATCTTGTGAAGGAGGATCATGAAGGCTCTTATATATACTCTCTCTGTTGCCGCCCTCAGCCTTGTGCCAAAATCTGGGGGAATGTTTGCCGCAGATTGCCAGAGACCTAATTCGGTTTAACGCAAGATTCGAATTGACAAATTGCCTGTTTCGGAAAATTTTAGCGAAGAAAAGAACGTGGCCACGAACCCGCGCTGTTTAGTGCCCACCTTGTGCGACAGTACGCCTTGGGAGGCTTTTCTTTTCCGATTCGAAGCTTTCTAAACGCGATATCCTTGTATACCCCAAAGCTCAGTATAAGATATCAGTACACAGATCGATCGTCACGGATCCGCGTAAAAGAGGCGGATTAGGCGCATGTTAAGATTCAAGCGATTTTCAAGAGCCTTGTATGTTGCGATATTGTAAGGTTTCCTGATCTCTTCTTTTTTCCATTTCTTTTCTTTATTTTCCTGGTGACCGTGGGCGAGGTAGATTGGCAGGACTATCACCCATTGCAATACCGTATAAGTCATAAATACGTAGTACGCATGCTATGCCAATATTCCTAGCGAGATGAGATTCAAACCAATAGCCCACTCATGCCAAGTATTATATACACGGAACCAATATACAAAAATACGTTTTTCAATCTATATCCGATTCTACCTCCCTTCTCCGGGCAAAGTCAAAATAGTGACTCCCGATTATTGCCCTATAGACGCCGTATAGACCACTCAACGGCCATACACTCCAGAACACATCCGTAATCCTTCCCCACGCCCCCTGCGTCTCAGCCGGCCACCTCATGACAACTTTATCGTATACTGTAGGTAAGTAATCTGCGTGGTACTTCGCCCTCAGAGTATCGTACGCATTCTTATCGTATATCCTCCAGAACTCCTCTTCGGTGTAAAACGCGGTTGCGTACAGGCACTTTCTTCCCCCTAGTTCGTTTACTTTCTTCTCTAGGTCTCGATTATAGTCTTCGACTTGTTGTCTTGTTCTCATGCGCTGCTTTGGTTGCCCCAAACTCCAAAATCCAACAGGTCCTTCCCTCCAACTCCGAAGCTTGACAGGTCCTTGGCCCCAGTGCATTTCACTGGGCACAGCCACAGAGGATATATCCCCAGCTTCTGATCCAGATAACTCCCGAACTCCACGGCGGAATCGTATGGCACCCCGACGTCCTGCGCAATAAGAGTGTCTCTGATATCGGGCGCCGCGAGGATCCCGCGGGACACGACCCTCGTTTTCAGCAGCGGTTTAGGAGGAATCGGGTGACGAAGTTGAACGGCACGAGGAACCACTTGAACGCCTCCCGCGAGATCCAAAAGGTTCCCGATCGTAGCGGAAAAGGTAATCCGTTATCGGTACTACTTCAGTCGCGAATTGCCGGTCGCCAGACGGCGAGCCCGAGGAGGATGAGGCGGAAAATACAGATTTCGCGTGCAGGTAAAACCACGGATCCCACGCGCCCGTGAAGCGCTGTATCTTCGCGTCTTGGGGAACATGGTCGAGCAGGTTCCCCGCGATCACGACGCCCGAAGTTGGCGAGTACTGTATCGCATCGATGTAATCCAGATCCTCTTCCGATCCTTCTTCGGTCTTCGACATGACCGACCGTAACGTGCTCACGGTGTCTTTCAGGCTGCCCGTCGAAATGTAGCCGAGCTCTACGTACCCGCTCTCCGCGCTGATGAGCTTTAGCTCCAGCGCTGTTATCACGCCGAGAGTACCGAAGCCCGACGCCGCGCCGTCGAATAAATCGCTATTCTCTTCCGCGCTAGCGACGACGACGTCACCGTTTCCCAGAACCATTTCCACCCTTAGAACGGTACGTTCGAAGACGCCGAATTTGAAACTGCTGCTCTCACCACTCGTGCCGGCAAACCCTCCGCCGACGGTTATGTTGGGGAATTCCATTACGACGGGAGGGATTAGTCCGTGCTTCAGCGTTTCGCGGACCAGAGCTTCCATAGATACTTTCGGCTCGACGAGGGCGGTCTGGTTCTCCGGCGAGATATGGAGGATGCGGTCCAAGCGGGATGTGTCGATCACATTGGAGTGATCGGGTATACGGGTCGAATGGGTCGAGCCATGGTATATCCGGAACGGCGTCTTCGTCGAGTGAAATTTCGATACTTTACGGGAAATTGAAGCCACCCGTGAGGAGTGAATAGGGTCGAGATCCATCATGAAGCTTCCGTGAACATCAATTCCAAAAATTTGCAAAATTAAAGAACCTTCCTAGTTCCAATTGCGAAGTTTTATGGATTCAACTTTCTGGTGAAAGAGCTTTTTATCTTTCAGATTTTTTTTTTTTTTTAATGTGACAGCTTGGCGGGGGCTCTTTCCCTTAATGCTAGCTGCCTGATAAGAACCAATTGGAGGGGTTGTAAAAGCACTCAAGTTCGACCTCGTAAAAAAAAAGATCTCGTTTTTGTGCTTTTCTCGCTTGTCTTTCCGTTTGCACCCGATTCCAGGAAGTGGGCCCACTTGGGTCAGCAGCCCTACAGATTTGATCTCACTCTGCTCTTCTAGAAAATTACTAAAAGCGGGCCGAATGCCAACTGTAGCGGGAGCTGTGGGCCGGATGGAATGTGGAAAATTTACAGCAGGGGATTGCATTGCGCAACGCCCCTTGACGTGCATTTGCACGTATCACGATCATTTTTGGTTACCTCAAAACTGCATTAGACGATAAGGCTTTACCCCGCTATAGGTATTCATGATTCATTTACTAGGCGTCAGGGATCTAGCAACAAACTAACAAGTCACTTTGGCCGAGTGGTTAAGGCGGTTGCCTGCTAAGCAATTGTGTTCGCACGCGTGTGTTCGAATCACACAGGTGACGATATTTTTTTTTACTTTTATGCCTTTTTTTTTTTTTTTTTTTTTTTAGAATTTGCCAGTGTCTACATGGTACGAGGATGTAGCTTGGAGCCTCAATAATCTTACTTCTGCTAGTTTATAAGAAAGCGGTGGATTTAGGTTTCGTAAAGTCAATTTAAACTCAATGGGGCTCGTCGCGTGAGCAAGCTGACAAAACCCAAGTCGTTTGGTGTTCTAGAACCCTCATGCAAATCCGTACCTCTGACGTTCTAGAATGCCAAAAGGTATTGCATTACCCCCAAGGCCATAAATCGCCTTTGAAGTAGTGACGGATAAAGTGTAAGACAACAGCCTAATGCAGTCTCAGACAAGCAAAATCATCCTTCCATAACTGCACGAATGCATCTCACAATCATAATCGTATCAATATTCGGGCTTGCGGGCGCTCATAGCGCAGCACGGGCTCATGCCAAGCCTCAAAAACACGCCAAACATGCCAACCCGCCAGCACAAGCAGTTGTACCTGTCGCGGTAGTGGCACCCGCTCAAGCTTCCCTACAGGCTCAATTCCAAGGCACTCGTACGTATACCCAATACCATTTTCGATATAGGCAGGGTTTTTTTTTTTTTTTTTTTTTTTTTATCTTTTCTCCTGTTTGGTGTATTATTTGCAATGGAAGAGGAAAACTATTAACCACATTAAATATACAGAGGTACTACACACCAGCTGCCAAACGTCGGCGCAGTGTAATCCGCTATTGGCGTGCGTCAATGGGAAATGTATCTTCCGTGAAGGCTGGCCACCGATGGACTTGATTAAAGATGCCAAGACGCGAAACGTGCTCATTGATTCGACGCCAGTCGGAAACGGCGAGGGCCCAATGAGGAATAATGAGAAGAAAAAAGGACGGAGGCAGGGGCATGATAAACAGGACCGAGGGGACAATTAGTGGCTTTAAAGATTATGTTTATGCAAGTTAAGGCCACACGGGCTGGTAAATGTGTTAGTTATTAGACATGAATTGAGCTTTGCACATACGAAGTATAGATATTTTTTTTTCTTTTTCTGTTGAGAGGAAAAGCAAAGGAAGCTACGGGTCCTGCGACTACAAACTCGATAGCGCATAGGACCGCCGTGCTTTAATGCACCAATCCGAGGAAATTTACCTAAGATATTGTGAGAGAGACCAAAGCGTGTAGCTGGTAGCTATCTTTGTAACGCACTCAACGTCCCGCAATAATAGGATATATGGGTAATAGTAGTCGATTTTGTCAGTACGTACAATACGCGCGAAATAGAAGAAACTAAAAATAACGAATAATATTGTTGTTTATTTGTCTGTCTGTCTGCTTAATTGATATTTGATTGATGCTGTTGTCGAAGGCGCAAAATTGTAACTCGATTATAAATATTGTTATGCTATGGCAGCGTATGAATACGTGCCGTCGTCCTGCTTTTTGCATTGCGAAGGTCACAATTTGTATGATACACTCACCAAAAGTTGTCTGATACGCTCGAAAGAAATCATTGATTCTTTGGCACGTAATTTTTCCCACTACAATATCTTAATGGACTTGGAGCAAGCTTGTTGTTGGTAGTGTTGCAACGGAGGGAAATGACAATGAAACATGTTTGTCCTCATTGAATATAGCATACTAGGATCTAGAATTTAGATAACCACATATATACTAATTGCATGACTTAAATAGCTCATTTCGGAAACAAAATTTAATTATATGGTGAGACCAGCTTAGCCTGCCGACGTCATCTTGATAAGTTATCCTTGAAAATTCGGGGAAAGCGATTCATTTACGAGCTAGATAAAGGAAAGCTGAGCTTTATAAATAGAGATGTATGGCCGTCGATTCCGCACAATCCGACTCAGAAAAAGAAGGAAACGCTACCAGTCAACAATTACGATCAATTTGCTCAGTCATAATTACACACGAAAAGCGTTAAAGGAAAATTACCATGCAAATCACCGCAGTCGCACTTCTGTCTCTGTTACTTGCGCTAGCGGCTGCAACGGACCCGCCTAGACAGAACACATCGCCCCAATTGCCGCAGAACTTCAGGAACGCAAATCCTGTCTGGGGAATATACGGTAAATAAGCCCTAGCTTATACTGAGAGAGCTGCCTTTTCGGGATTTTGCCCTTATCCATTCTTGGGTGCTGATTGAAATACTCTTTCGTAACGTAGACGACGATGAAGGATTCGTCCCGGATCAACCTGTTCTTGGAATGCCAAATGTTCAGCAACCTCCTAACCAAGACCCGTGTATGTAATGCTCGCGTTCCTCGATCTGTTTTTATGCGGAGAAGTTATTTCTGTTAGGATAGCATCTCCGATTCGCTAATAAGATTTTAGTGCAAAACAATCCCCAACTTCGTCCGCCGACCAGGCAACAGTAGATAGCCTTAAAATTTAGAAAGTCTTAGTGGTGGAACTTCATAAGAATCATTCTGTTCCTTCTCTGAATAAATATGAGTTTTCTCTGTAGAGTATGCTACCGGACCAGGGAAGAGGAAGGTCTTAAACTGTGTCGATAGAATAGTTTACAGTAGGAGCAAAGCTAGCAACGAATGTCACCATAATGCCGTATTAAGATGCAAAGCTAATTTATTTGTTTTGTGCCGAAAGTCATATACCTCTTATATTCACTATGGACTTTCCTGAGCTATTAAATAATATATTTTGCACTCAAGGTATTCAAGTGCAGTATCAAGAATTGATGCATAATATTTGGACCCGTCATAATCTTCGTCTGAAATTTGTTAAAAACCACTGTACGGGTTTAAAAGAAGAAAAAGAAACCAAATTTTATCTTGAATACAACCCAGAAAACAATGCTAGGACATCGAAAAACATATTTTAAGCAATTACAACTGTGCGATGAAGACAATTCTATATTAAACACATGAAATGAAATAGGTAATGAACAGGTGGTTTAAAGCCCGGCCCCCACTATATATTCGTCTCCCTTCTACTCTTCTCTCCCCAATAACCAACCATAGGCAGCCAACGCCCAGATTACATAAGCTACCTGCCCTTCATATCTCTTTAGAAAAATGTTATACGTTGAGGAAGAGTATTGTATGCTGGTGGATGCTCGTAAGGGGCGGAGGGCTGTTAGGGAACGCCCCGTGAAGGGCAGGCCTACTCGGCATAAACACAGAGGCCATATTTTGAATACCGTTGTTAAAAACAGGTGGCTCGCCGTTGGCGCCAGGAAGGCTAGCAGGCGCTATGGGATTAGCACGGTTACCGCTGAAAACGTTGCGGACGTTGCCGGGATATTGCGGAGGCTGTTTCCGAAGTTGGTAAGCCAGCCCTGGGGATAGGAGCGGCAACGGCGAGGGAGGCAAACACAACTGGGAGGATGGTGGAAGTGCGCATGTTGATGAGATATAGATGTGAAGATGAACGAGCGTATTATTGGGTAGGCTGTATACTTCGAGTAGACTGTAGAAATAGACTAAAGCAAGAGAATGAGAAGAAAGCGGATGAGCTGGATGAAAGGTTTCTTAACGAATAACGAATCGAGAAAACTCGATTTCAAGTCAAAGGAATGTAAGAGGAATGCCGCAGATCGATGATCAAAGGAATGTCTGAAAAAGATCGTTGTAGCTCTGTTGATCAGAAGAGAAAAACAAAGGCGAGAGAAACCCTTCGATTTATAGCTCTGAACAACTGAGAGTAATGATATGATGAGAGAGAACACTTCCATCAACATGGGATAGAATGCCGCCCCGATGTAGAACAACGGTAGAGCTATTATGACCAACAACTGCTAAGCCATCGTTATGATCATGGATACAGGAACATGAAAACGAGGTACCATACTGGACTACGGTTGTTAAACACTAGATTCAGAAGAAACCGTCAGTTACGAGCCTTGCTATCGTTGCACTTACTGTGTGGGCTAGGATGGATTG
The DNA here is from genome assembly GCA_002224055.1 of Pezizomycotina sp. ARF18. Lineage (NCBI taxonomy): Eukaryota > Fungi > Ascomycota > Pezizomycotina sp. ARF18. The sequence goes on from AZLU01000029.1 coordinate 176,669, forward strand.
CTTGAGATTCTCCATCGCTATCTGTAAATCTCTTGGGTCATGATTTTTGATTGCTACAATTTTCGTCTAAACTTCGAAAAGTCATCGGAAATCTGCGCGTTGCGGGGTTCTATGCTCCTGCAAAGTGCGGCATACAGGCCTCTGATAGGCAATCATGCTCACTTAAGTGTGTCAGAAGATGCGAACTACCGAAATCATTGTGAAACGTGGGAACCAGTTCATGAAAATTTCTAGAAAAATTGGAGTGATACATTTAAGCCTCGGGAACTCGCTATAGAATTCCATCTATGAAGTCCCCAAAGGTGGTGTAATCGTCGTGGTGTGCTATTAACACATCAAAATGTTGGCCAATAATGCGCGCGTGGCTGTAACGCGTCTAGTTGCTTAGTTGTCGTTCACCATTAAATCCGCCCGTTAGACGGCGCACGCGTACTCACAGACTGAATGTTTAATACTTGCGAGGGGAGATTTTAAACATGTTTACGGTTTCAAACTTTGCTCAGTCGAGTCTAAGAGGAATACGTCGGCTCAAACACGTTCCATTATTACGGATACGAGAGAGTTCATGCTTTACATAACAACGAAAACTCATCGGGCTAGCCGCGGAGATACTTAAAATTAAAACTCTTCAGGACCTTTAATTTGAATATTGCAACATTACCCGCGAGCGTGTATGGAAACAGTCTTCGCGAGACGACGCTAGATACGTGGTCAATGGAGACCTTGAAACAAGCTTTGGAAAACCTGCGAAGTCTGCTGAGCTGTTCGTTTTACAAATATTCGCCGTGTGAGAATATTGATCAACTTGAATTAATAAATACAAAATCTCATAAGATCTATTTTGAGTATTGTCGACCAAGAAGGAAACAGCTATTGTAGTTATTGAATTGGTTGGGGTAGGAAGGCGTCCTAAGCTTAGCAACCGAATTCCCAATTTCGGAACGTACGAAGTCCAATATATTAATATTATCGAGCAAAAGGATTTAGCTCAGTGGCAAATACTATGATCGTGGGGGTCACGGAGTTGTAAACGCCTTCAATGGTAGACTTTTCTTCATGTTCGCTGTAGTTCAGCCTCGCGTGAACATTGTAGCGAGGCTGGGATAATTAAGTCGCGACGGCGTCTATGGTGGAAGGGAAACCCCGCGTTGAGCTGGAATACTAACGCTATCACATAAATTATGCATGTTTTCCTGTATCAGCCGCTGTTTCGAAATATCCATTCATTTGTCGTCACCAGTTTAAGCTTTTCGTGGTTATTTTATACAGAATTCGTGCGCCAGAGCTTTTCGCTTAAATTTGGTAGAAATACTGAAGAAGCCAATTGTAGTCTGATTAGCCGCGCGCGATTATAGATCATAAAACTGTGGAACCACACCACTTCACCCAATTTGAACTTTGGGGCTCTAAAGAACAGGAACTTTTGGTATGAGGAGTTACGAATGGAAATAAATAAAAAGGTGGAGCCGGAAAAATATATAGAGAGAACACAATCGAGCGGCTTCATGAAAGTACCCAGGTGTGCGAAGGGTTCGCGACGAGGCTGTTGTGGTTGAGGGAGATATAAAGGATTCAATATCGCTTCCACTCTCATGTGCTTTGGGCAGCTCAAACGCGCGCAAGACAACGCCTTGTACCGATATACTTTAAGAGAAAATTCATAGGTGCAAAGCTTTCACACGAAATGGCACACCAAACAAACTTTGACTGTAAGAACATTACTCGAAACTACGACGTATTTAGATGGGAGGACGCAAAGAATCCGCAGTATGGAAAATATTCTCAGTCCCTGAGTTAGCACCCAACTCAGATATAGCTGGAATTGGTGTAAGTTGTTTTATCTGTTACGGCAGTTCTCTCTGTAACTTTCCAATCTTTTCATGGCCGAATCTCTTTATTATTCCGTCATTTGAGCTAATTTACTCTTTTAAAAGGTTAGCATTGCATTTCTAGTCCCCGGATACATCATTACGATACTGGTTATCGTGCATTACCTGATGGTCCCTCGGATCATAAAAGTCTCAATGCCCTAGATCGTTATGTTCGGGAGCTTTTACACCGGCAGTTACTATCAGATTCTTCTAAAACCAAATGGAAAACCACTCTCGATGAACTTGTCCTCTCGCTTAGCGACCAACAAATCGTTACCGGCATCGGCATCATCGCTTGTGGCATGTACGAGCTAAGGTCCGGGATTTCGGCTTATCACTGGCAACTTGTCATCTACCTTGCTTGGTTCTCGTCCACTACACACCTGGGTGGCCTCACTATCTTGGAGACCGATTAGGTGGAAATAAAACGATTCGGCGAGTTCGAATTCTCTTCATGTGTGTCCTAGCTCTATTACTCATAGCAGCTTACTGCCCACGGCCTCTGGGCTCTGGGTGCAGGATGACAGTGATTATACTGGGAGAAACGAAAATCTCGCTGTGCCGACTATCTGCATCTATAGGAGTGCGTGGCCGTGCTTCAGGATCAACTGTCGTTTAGCGATTTTTCAACTACACATTGGAATGACAAAGAATCTACGAAGGATAATGCCTATTCCCTGTGCATTTCCGTAACGATAATATGTCTTAATTACGCTTATAGAGTGTATAAGATCAGGCACAGCGGAAGTGATTCCAGGCAAAGCGGAGATAATTCCAGACGCAGCGGCGATGATCCAAATTCCAATAAAGGGATTCTCCAAAAGTTCGAGCAATTTTGTATAAAGTATATACAGAAGTTCGGCCGTTGGTCTCGTGCTATGAGGGAGCACAAGAATTTTATTCTCAGGAGAATTATCGGCCGATGGTGCTTATTCTCAACGAAACGGCACTGCTTATCTCCTGTCGTACCTTGCTATAGTATCGCTTTTAGGGTCACTATTATTCGAGGTATTCCCCTTCGCCCTCTCCCAGGTGATCCAACGAAGGCATCTCTAACGTATAACTTTAGATTTATCCTTTCTATTCGCAGTTGCATGGGGATCGAGCAACTTCTTTGCCTCCAGGAGCTCTCACGACGAAAGCGTGAAAGACGATCAGAACGACTGGAGTTACGGCCAAATTCTTGCTTGCTTTCTCCTAATTATCCCGTTTTTATCTACATGGGAATCTTCACATAGTGAGTGTTTATTTTTGAGAGATCGGAGAAGCAGTGTCCAAAATCGATAAAAGCAAAAGAATCGGCTGGCAGGAGATGAGTAACTGGTTGGCTAAGCCCAGCAATTAAAACCGGCCCATAGCAAGCCGTATAAATCTGAGTAAAAGACTAACTATTTCTCTCTCTTCTGTCGTTAGAGGTCTTGAACGCGAGCACTTCCAAAGAGGAACCCCCGAAGCCAGCAATCGACCCAATGAATAACTCTATAGCACCGACCGCATCAGTTCTGGATCGCCAGAAAGGCTATAAATCTAACCCTACTATAGTAGAGCCTGAAACCTTTTTTCAGGGTTCGCGAGATCAGAGAGCAGATCGTGAGGGAGATATTGGGTTGTTTAATATGGAGGACAGGCGTTCTTCCTTAGATGCTGATCTAGAGGGGAATGCATCACAAAATCTAAGAATTTCCAGTTCGGCCGTGGATAAATCCGAAAACTCACCCCAAGGCCCGTCCGAGAAGACTCATAGACCCCTGATCATTTAAGACATGGTTACAACCTTGATAAAATCAAGGTAACTTGGTGGTTTAGCTGTCTCCAGCTTTGGCTGATTGCTTTGGCTCTCCCTGTGGTCATTTTAGTGATTGTATCCGCGGCCTCCGACACATTGAGGACTTCACAACTAGCACAACTGATCGTTTTGGTCTATATATTCCTCAGCTGCATACTTGCGATTACATACTTTAGCTGCATCGAATACTTCGTCTTCGTCCATGACTTTGGAACCTCGGCATATTCTTTCGGATTTCGTGGTAGGGCATATAATATCGTTTGCCATTGGGCATTCGCTATTATATCGCTGGTAGCAGTGTTCGCCGTCGGATCGCTCTGGATCTTGGCTGGTTTGAAAGCGTATGAGAAAGGAGGTTCGGAATCTGACGACGAGGATTTGGGACCAAATGAAAATAGTATCCTTTTATATGGTGGTGTGGCATTCTTCATTATTCCTATGTCTTATACCATGGTGGGACCGATTTTCATTATCATTATTAGACTCATACGGTCCTGATATTTTCGATCTTAAAGAAACACGTAAAAGATCTGTACTAGAAAGATATATTTTCATATTTTCATATTGGCCCTTTTTTTTTCTACTCCAGGTATTTGTTTCCTTGACATTATCCTTCCCTTCATTTTCTATTTGTAGCCTCGCTGGGCGCGGCCCTTAGCCAGGTAGCTAATTTGAATCAAATCTTTGAATCTGAGAATTGCGTATACATTAATTAGAATTATATGTTAGGGTAGAGGAAATGTCGGTTTTAAGGGTCGCGAAATTATCCTTTCTCATAATCTTCGGATAACGGTGGCGAATTACGCTTTCTTTGCATTTGTGGGGCCGTCGCCTGCCGGCGCCTGTCAAGCCCTACTTCTAGGGTCTCAGATCCGAGAAGCGGTTGAATTGTCCCGCCGAAACCCCGGGTTTGTACCACAGTGGGTCTCAAATCATGACATAATTGTCGGCTTTCTGTGCATCAATCGAAGACCTAGATATCGGATGAGATCTGAATATGGATATTCTAGAATATATCTATTTTGATAGTTTTCTTTATTTTCGTTTATTTTATTTTATTTTATTTTATTTTATTTTATTTTTTGATGTTTGCATCGGTCAGCAAATCAGATCTCCGCATTCATTTTTAAGTTTAGATCTAATCATCATGGAAGCTCTAACCAGAGTTAATATAAGTCAATGACGACACGAAGTTTTTGCCAGTACTGCGCGCTTCGCACCGCCATGCCAAAGACCGGCAAAGATTAGTGTTATTGTATAGGTTTCTTCGTGAACACGACAAAGATTTTTGGCTGAAGTAAGTACTGGAACGATGTATAACGGACTTGGTCTTGCGTTTGTTCCCGAAGTGCTTTACGCCTATTGACAACGTAGAACAATACGTGATTGATTAGCCAGCAATGATTCACCTGCTACGTCACTTTGAATATGACTTACGATAGCCACTCGACCTAAATCCCATGATGTCGCTCTGTTGAAGACCACGACCGCTTCCATTGATTCTCAAGAAAGATATAAATGTGGAGTATAGATGTGCCCTGATTCCCTTCGAAGTTCTGCATTCCATCTGCTGAGTACACCACCTTCTAAAGCACTACGAACCAAAACATTTACTAAAAACACAACCAAGTAACTCAACTTAACTTACAAAACCTACCGATCCTCATATACACTATAATGGATACCAACAATTCCCGCAACTCTGACTCTACCAAGGCCTCCACGCCACGGGAAAGTCTATCGTCCCCGAAAAGCTACAAGAGAAGCTTCCAGAGCATCGAGCGGGCTGTGCCGAACGCCATCCACGATACTAGCGATAAGAGCATGCAGGGTGCTAAGGCAGCCTACCAGGGCAAGAAGCGTGAGGTTCAGGACAGGATGGACCAGCAGCAGCGCTAGAAGAACTCTGCCAGGTTAGTCTCGGACTCAAAAGATCCGTCATAATCGTTCAGAATTTTTTTGGTAAAAGTATTCTATGAATTCTAAGCTAAAGCATCAGTTTTATAAAAAGTTCGGACGACAGCGATTTACTCAATTATGACTTATCACCACCATGTGTTAAAGACAGTATATATCAAGCGCGATTAGCCGTGATTAGGGCGGATCGTTGATGATGTTGATCATACTGTCATGTAGTCTAAATCACTGAAAACAAATTTTAGAGACATTTTTGAATGAAAATTTGAGATGTAAGAGTGAAGATTGAATATTGTGCACAACAACTTAAAAGATGAAGGGAAATTTTGTACATATATTTTGGAATGGGTTATATATAAATTTATTGTATTACATGAGATGCTAGCTAACATAAGCATCTCTTCTAATGTACAAAATCATCGCGGGGGAATCCATACTGTATAAACAAAATTCAAAATGAAAGAGTGAAAAAAGAAAAAAGCAAATTATGACGTGCGTCAAATACAAGAGTTGGAGAGAACTCTGGGACTGTTTTTTTTTAGAGAATGGAGAAAATACTTCCTTTCAAAAAGTAAAAAGGGTGAATCAAATCCGTGATTTTCTCAACACGTCATCATACCATTGGTTGACATTTACTGCTTCCTGGTCTTCTCGTCGTCGTTCCCCTTGGATACCGCTTACAGCTCGTAGCACCGCGGCGCTGAAATATCCTTTGGCGCAAGGGTGGCATACTTTAGCCCGTGACTGCTGCCGGCGTAGCCCGCGGGACACGGCCTGCAGCTGGAACGCTTATCGGGGCACTATTGCCCGGAGCACATCTACGGCACTTCCCATTCCTCAGCTCGCTATCAGCAGGACACGTCCGAGCAGCAAGTTTAGCTTTGACACAGCCCGTCTGTGCCGTATTTGTCACGTAGCCTTTCGAACATTTGAGCACGTCGAGCTGTTCACAGTCGACGAGAATTTATTCGCGGGACATTTTGTGCAAGCAACATTAGAAGCTCGTGAGTCCGCGGGACAAGGCCGCGGTACCGACGATAGGTTGGGCGAGGCGGCACGGGGAAGATCCCGGGCCGGAGACTTGTACGGCTGGGCAAGTTGTACAGCTTGCTGATTGCAGCCTGTTCGAGTACGTATTTGCGGGGCATCTAGTGCACACATACCCGAACAGTGGCGGAGGTCTAGCGAGGTAACTCCCTGGTGGACAGGCAGGTAGAATAGGAGCGTGGCACAACGGAGCCCCCGTGGACGATTTTGTACCGATCGGGCAGGGACTACAGATATTACACAAGCCGTTGTTATATGTATTCGCGGGGATTGTTGGCAGGTAGCTTCACCCCTCGGAATTCCGGTACCGGGGAAGCAATTGGGGGGCACGCAGGCGGAAAGGCTAGTTGATGTCCCGGGGGAGGTTAGGCCAGCAGGACAGCTAATACACATATTCGAGAGGCCGAGATTGTACGTTCCGCCGGGGCAAGCCAGGCATACCGTTCCGCCGTCAGGTATCCCGAGGCCTGCCGCGCATTTTAACAGTATGCAGGCGCTCTGCGACGTGGATCCGGCGGGAGAGGCAAACCGCGCGCCTCAGCTCGTACAGGTGTTAGTAGTGCCGTCGCCATGGGCCCCCGCGGGGCAAACCTGGTAAGTGGTCTGGCCGCTAGGGATCAGCGTCACGAACGCTAAGGACGATCCTACACTGGCAATGGCTTGGCCAGCAGGACACACGCAAGCGGAGACGGACGTAGACCCGGTGCCGGAAGTTGTTGCGCCTTGGAAACAAGGTGTACACGCCGCGGTGGTCCCGTTGCTGTAGGTACCGAGCGGGCACACAGCGCACGGTGTCCCAGGCCCGGCCGAGGGAGCGAAACCAGGATCACAACCCTGCATGCGAACGAGCGAGTTCCAGTATATAAAGGCTTGCGCGATTATAAACGCACCCTTAAGAGAGACCGACGTTGTTTCTTTCTTTGTGAAAATTTGGCCTTGAGTTTGACTTAAGGCCTAAGCTTTGATTTATACCGGAACACAATACTCTTTCCGAATTACGTATTCTAGTAGCTGGATCACTAATTAAAGCAAAATAAGAGTATTTAAGTCACCCGGGAGGGGGCGGTCGTTAATATGTATACGCGAAATTTCACCACAGAATCAAGGGGGAATTGTTGGAATCTCCGGATCTCCACATTTTGCCTTTTCCACCATTTTAATAATATTCCGAAAAACGAGAGAATTCGAAATCCAAATCGGACTTGCCAATAGCTACATTCTTGGGAGAATAGACTGTAGTTATATCCACTAATCAAGAATGCATCACTATGCTGCGGACTTATCTGACAGGAATGCAGGACCAAAGAACTAGTGCTTTTTAGCAAATCTCGATAGAAAATAAGGTACGTATAATTATTATCACGTTGTGCATTATCGTCATGGAAATTAAGTTCGTAGTATGAGAGGAGAGTTATATGTGAAACCTCATCTTTTTCAAAGCTCAAGTTAAAGCACCGAAAGTGATAACAGCCCCTACTATCCTCTTTGAAAGCTGATCCTTCGCTTCTTCTGATTATAACCGCTTGCTTCCTATCTTCTTCCGGAAACGTACGCGTTTCGGTCTCGACGCAAGATGAGGGTCCCTCCTGCCTACGTTTAGCGAGCTCTGCAGCATCCTTAGCCGTAGCAAATATAAAAATTCCGCATCCCGTTCTTCTTTCGGCAATGATGTCGTCCAGACAGTGTCCATCAGCGCATCTTTAATGGCGTCCTTGAATCGGGGATCCGACGCCGATGAACCAGTCAGTATAACCATTTCGTAGCGGATTTCCTGCCAACCGAGAGACTAATGGGCGTGCTATACAAAAACCTTGTGATGGTAGTGAGTATCGGATTTTTATAGCGATCATAAACATGCATGACTGACTACTCGCAAAGCTGGGCTTGAGATGTTTGAGCAGCGCAATTTCCTGCAGGCAGGATGGATAAATAGCCAGCCCTCCCCGAATGCTGCGAAGAAAGAGTTTCCCATCTACGCATCTTTCCTCCTCGGAATTCCTCCTTATCGAAGGTATCTAGTTTAAGCCAATTAGCATAACAACGAAGAACGGAATACCAAATGAAATTTTGTTAGAAGTCCGTAGTTACAGCTTTTCCTCACCTCCAAGCTAGACTACAAGTGGCGCTTACAACTTCGTACATCGCACAGTCCCTAATCGATAAAAATATAGATTTACAACGCCCTAGATCCTTACGATGTAGATGATAGAAATACTCTACTTGCTCTCCGCCTCGTAACCGAGCGGCACGGGGGTTTGCGACGCCCAGTGCCTTCAAACTATGGAGAATCGGGAACGGATGTGGCTAGGAAGTTTCACGCCGCGAAGATTTCTCGATGTCTACGCACCCGATGGCGAAGAATATCGAATGCGTCCAAATCGATATAGATAGCATGCTTCCCGGCTTCTTGCTGAATGATAAGACAGCTAACACTGGCTTTGGAAATTGCCAGCATTTGGTCTACGTAGCTAATCACAAACCTTGTACAAATTGTAGGTACTAAGCCGACCAAAGATGAAATGGATCACATCCAGAGTACCGACTTTTCGTACAAGAGTTACATAGATGGCTTCAAGTATCTATTAGCCTTCACGTACAGCCGAGATTTCTACGCTTTGTTAGTCGTGGTTTTCAGTATTTGCGGTCGTACAATCCGGTGTTTGAGAATCAACAAAGTTTCCAAGCTATACAGTTTTTCGTCTCCCGAGAGCGCAAAGAGACTCGAAATATGGGCCAAAAACATGTGGGGAGCGCTCCGTTGGTCACTTCACCGGAATACTCGCCCAACAACTACACAACCGAGTTGTGCCTCATAAAATTGGAACACGTTTCGTGCTTATCGACGAGTCCAATCTCTACAAAGACCTTATTAACATGCACCCCCAGATTGTGCTATACAAGACTTACGACAATTGCCTTCTTACTTTCTTCGAAAACGCATGGGAGACCAAGCTAGTGATGATCGGCGACGAGAGCTGTTACAACGGCTTCGACCAAGCCGCGATGGACTTTTGCGATTATTATCTGAGCAGGAGCTATATATACGGACGAGGGGTTGGGCAAAAGCTGGAGCCTGACTTCGGGTCGTGTAATTTGGGTACAGAACTCCATGCCAACATCTCAACCCTCAACCAGAAAAATAGTAAGTACATCTGTCGTTTTCATCTCCATCATTTTATAGAGGAGAAGACAACTATCTCCAAGATTTCTTAAGGGACTGGCGGAGCTTGGAGGAACTTTAGCTTGTCAACTGTGCAATCTTGTGTGGTCCAGGAAGCCCAGAGAACAGGCCTGACTCTTGGGAAAAGATCTTTCGTGTTTGCATAGAAGAACACCTACCCGGTCTACGGAATATATTTTTGATGGGCTAAGATATATCCGACCATCGATCACGGGGGAATCCGCTTTCAAGCCGCTGCCAGGTGGAAATGCGGACCCCGCTCCACAACTGCCGTTGGGAGGACCTGTACGAACTCAGTGAGCTTCGGAGCGTGATCATCAATAAGAGGTTAGAGGAAGAGATGCCCCAGAACAAATGGCTGAGCAAGTTTCGTGGCGAGTCGGAGTGCTGGGAGTCTATGGTAGCTCCAGGCGTTTCAATGAATTACGAGTCCGTACGGGCTCAAGGGATAACGTAGGATGTTTCGCCTGGAGGATCGGACACCACGAATAAGAGCTGGGACGTCTCAAACTACCTTGACAGTGTTTAGACAGCATTTACTATACATATAAGTAAATCACAGAAGGTATAGACAATCCCGACCGTAGTGTAAGATGTAAATGCGATATCTAAAATGAGAGCGTTTGGTTGTTGTAGAATTGGTGTATAGTAGAAGTCCTACGCGTTGTCGCAGTGCAGCTACAAAAACCAAAACCTCCGCATCCACCCCCGACGGCCAATAAAATAAATCCTCACTAGTCGCGAATTCGTGACATGATGAGAGAACATTTAACACCGTTGTTCGAGCCTTCGCGGTCCAGCTTGAACGTAATTATAATGATACCGAAATTGCCCAACGAGATCTTTGCTCTGGTGCGTGTGCACATAGCGGATCCGCCGTCTTTCTATTGAATGGTAAGAGTGCTAACGACGTGTATTTACTACTCTAATTGCCTAGATCTGCAGCTGTCTGGAGCCGGAGCTCGATGAGGGGAGCCCTAACATAAACACGCTGCTCGCGCTTCGGAGCGTATGCCAAGCGACCCGGAGATTTGCAACACCGATGGTATTCCGGAGGTGGAGGCTCGGAGGCGGTCGCGGCCAGGAAGAATCTCATCGGGAGGCCCTGATAGCCTCAGGCCATCCGATATCGGAGCACGTGGAGCGGCTGGTGGTAGACGTCGATAGCATGATCCCTGGCTTCATATTAGATCGTAAGCGTCACGTCTAACTATACGGGCCCACACCATACTATACAACGTACTAATAGCCGTATCTTCTAGAACTTGATCCACCAGAAGGAAAGCCAAGACGCAGCTTCGTCGACGTCCACGGAGAACATAACGTCGACGACGTAGAGCAAATAAGTGCGCACGCCAGGGTTTTCCGCGATATCCTCACCTACGTGTTCAGCATCTGTCACGGTAGGGTTCGGACGCTGGAGCTCGCCGAAGATTCCCGGATATCGAATCCAAGAGTGAGCGGCGGCAAGGGCGATAGATGGCTTCTGCATTACGTCACACGCTTCGACGCATGGCGGGTATGCTTTTGGCAAGCTATCAGTTGCGCGTTCAGCGCTAACAACCACGCTTTTCCCCGCTTGACGAGCTTGGAGCTCTGGCTCCGGAACTTCGACCGCGTGTGGTTCCTCTGGCGCAAACCGAAACTGAACGCCTCCCGCAAAGGCCTCGTAAATTGTTTTCACGCGTACGACGCTTCTCAGTGGCAGTCCTTCGCGGATAACAAAAATGGGGTCGTTCCTTCCCTAAGGAATATCCGCAACGTAAGCGTATCCCTCTACGGTGTTCGGATGTTTAATACCTGGGGCGCACAGAGGATCACAGAACCCCACGGAGGCGTACAAGAATTCTGCGAAGGGTTCCTGTTGCCACAATCGCGGATAGACTCTCTCGTAATAGACTTTGACCTTCCTCCAATGGTCGATAAGCAGACGGCTATTTCACCGCTGATTACTTCAATCGCGCCAAGTAAATGGACTCGTTTGAACAAGTTGAACTTGATTTATTTCATCGAAGGCTCAGACAGGTATCTCATCCGCTTCCTAACGGCGTGCACAGGCCTCCGACGTCTGGGTCTTTATCAATGCACCATAACGCGCGATACGGACGACGGTGAGGATGGGACTGAATCGGCACCGCGCTGGGCTGATATATTCGAAACATGCGACCGTGAACTGAAGGATCTGACGGATTTATCGTTGGAGGGGCTCCGTTACTATACCTTTGCTGAGAGCTATCATCTACCTGTAAACGTTGATCCGCTCATGAGGGAGATGTGGCGTGAAACTGTCTACACGGACGTTTCTGAGGACAGTGACTCTTTTTACAAACTCGTTGGAAACGTTGCGAGGAGAAGGAAAGAAAGGGGTATGTCGGAAAACGAGTGGCTGAATATGTTCTCCAGGAAGCCGGATCGCTGGGAGACGATAGTCAAGTTATAGCACTTGCTTCTTTGTACGAACTTCTCATGCCATTCAGAGCTCACCATATATGTGCCTGATATATAATATGGTACTATTGAAAACGTCTGAGATTATTTAGAATGACCGGAAATCGTCAAGGTATTTTCTGAGGCGTATCATAGAAAGATAGACAACCGAACTCATGCAATCCACACTCCTAATGTAACCCATTTAAGACTCTTTGATTGGCCCTAGAGCGTAGTGTATTCCACATGAGTCATGATTTCTTTCCTAATAGTGAAGCAAATTAGTATTTTTAGCCTATAAAGGACGCATGCTTGATACTGCGAATCTACCGTTAGGAATCCCTCATCATAGTAGCGTGTCCTGCGGCAATTAAAAAATGCTGATTGGATAAGTATAAGTCGCATGAACTAGCAGCGTGCATCAGCTTGTGTTCAGGCAAGCGCTTATTTCAGTACTGTATGCCACCTAAAAGGGTGTCGATGGCATCTTTTTGGGTAACGGTATTCCCCTCTATTCTATGAGCTTCTATCATAAGACCCGGAAAGGTATTGTTACTAGATATTTGAGACTATTATACAGTTGGTTTCTTAGGAAAATACTAGTGTTGCCATTTCTGCATGCTATGTCTCCGGAGGGACGTTAAGACAAAAATCCGGAAGAAAAACTATAAAAAGGACGGGAGGAAACAGTCGGTGGTTTGACTCTTGAAAGAAGCCGCTATTAGCAACATTTTGACGTGATCATATTATTTTCTCTTTTATTTCACCGCTTTGAATATTCAATCTAGTCTGGTTTTATTCTGGATATACTATTCCTACCAGCAAACCTGTAAACAAGCAAAAATGTCCATGAGCAAGCTATGCATCCCTAATGAGGTTCTGCTTCTGGTATTTATTATCCTCCCTGAGACTCACGTTAGTTTAATTTCATTAATGTCTTAATAGCTAGCACTAATTTCATATCTTCTCATGTTTAGATTTGCAAGTGCTTCGACCCATATGATTCTGAGGATTCCAAAACGCTTCAGACGTTGAGATTAGTTTCCCAGGCAGGCCTGCATTTCGCCACGCCGTACGCCTTCAAGGTGTGGCAACTCGGCAGTGGACGAGGCGAGCAGGACTCCCGCAGAGAAGCTTGTTCTATCTTTGGATATGGCCATCCTATGTTCAAGAACGTCGAATGTCTGGATGCCAAAATACCTTTTGAATCTTATGGAAATGCCTGAAGATGAAGACTGGATAATCAACTCTGAAGTCGACGCTTCGATTTACGACAAAGACCTTCACGCTAAAATGGCTCACAAATACGGAAGGGACTTTACCGCCTTGCTGATCATGGTATTGCGCCTCTGCCACGACCGGATCTGCATCCTAAGAATTTCAGAGGCTTCACAATACTTTTCTCCGATGGGCTTCGAGGACCCTTCCTGGGAACTCTCCGAAACCTTCAGGACTTGGGTGACATGTTTTTGGCAAGCGATTCATATGGTTTCAGATCCAACACATTCAGTCGCCTCAATGAATTGGAGTTTCGTTTGCGATCTCTAAAACACGTCCCTTATATATAGCAAGAATCCGATCGCGTTTTGCTCTCCGACTCTATCAACTCTACTGTCCTCATTGATAATCTTTGAATATTATAATAATGCTGCGATATACTGTCTTCGAGATATGCACAATATAAATCTGGTATTATACGGCAGTCCTGAAGAAGAAAACACCAACGCACATCCCGAGCAGTTCGATCGTTTTTGCGAATTTTTCCTTAGCATGCAAATGATCTATTTGAGGAGCCTTGAGCTCGACCTTGGGCGGAGCAATCTGAAACCTGGCCGCGGCACTGATTTACATGAACTGTCTGATAACCAGAATCACGATCGCTTGACCAAGTTGAAATTATGCTTTTTCGTCGAACGCCATCACAGGTCTCTTTTTGGATTCCTGATGGACTGTAAATCCCTTAGGGAGCTTCATTGATAGAATGCGTTGTGGTTACTCAACTAGGGATGATGTTGAGGACAATGACGAGGAGTGCGAGTACGGGGTGTAATTTATCGTATGAATACCGCAGCTGTTATCACTCTATATTTGACGGTGTTTCCGCAGCAGAATTGCATGGATATTTCTTTTGACCTTTAGAATTAGCTTGGCGTGAAGGATATTCTTTTATATTTTTCTCTCACATTAACATCTGAACATATAACTCCGGAGCCTTGTAATGCTTCTACTAGGCTCTGAAACGAAGTTTTAATTTTTTCGGTGGTGAAGGCCTCCTGAGCTGTTGGATTTGTGTTAGTGAATTCAGGATCTTCCATAGCATAGTGTACGTCTTGTTCAAGTTAGACGGCGGAGTCAGTTTGCGTTGGCCAACGATAGCCACTGAGCTTGACAGATATACTATCGAGACATTGGTGCTAAAGCTTTTATGTGCAATTTTTATCTCTCCCCGCATGCTAAAATAACGAAGGATTCCCAGTTTATATAAACAGAGCCTCATTTTCTCCCTTTAAACCCTTTCTTTCCTCTAACCCACGGTTTTTGCAAAATTGCTAGCAATGGGAGCTTCAGTTCCAAAGGTGGCGGAGGTGGCGGAGGAAACACCAAGCGCGCGTAGTTTAAGCTTCTCCGACTCGGACATCGGTTTGTGAGCTTCTTGACACACTGTCCCATTTTACTCTCCTAAACATTATCGTAGAAGGACCAAGCGTTGTTTCCATCTCATAGAAGATGTGTGGTGAACAGCGCATCGAAAGAACCCATTAGAGTTTTCAGTTCGTTGATAAGAAACTCATCCTCTGATCTTATATGTTCTATTTCCTCCTCAAGAATATTTATTCTCGTGGTGGTAAAATATCGTCCTGAGCCGTCATGCTCAGCGAGCTTAGAAGATGATTATCCGTCTTTCCCAAATAGCATGTGTACCTGATCTCTAAACTTTGAACGCTTTTCAGCGGCATTATGTTCTTATCGCTTCGTGTTTCGACTCTTCACTTAGATTAATGTCTATGAGCAGGGAATCAAATCCCATCATGGTACATCCTAAGCAGAAAGGTGCCGGATTTGGACAGTCGACCTTTGACGAAAGCTCCAGGTGAGCCAGGTACACCAGACACGGCGAACAACCGCTCTCGAGCAAGCACAGAGGCAAAAATCATGGTCGTTGTGAGATTCTCTTCCAAAACGGGTTTTAGATTTCGCGTAATATCTAGGGAGTTTCTTTGGTCGACGAGATCCTATCTCACCTCGCTATGGAAATAATTGGCCGCGAGGTAATGCAGATGTGGGCAAGGTTTAATGCCGAAATCGACGGTATACCGCCGGTAGTGCCTTCCTGGCCAAAGTGGGGCTTCTAAGTCGCCCTCTTCGGATGTGTTCAGAGACTAGCGCAAGAATTTCCTCTGCTATTTTCTGTGCGTTTGCACTGGGGAGACCGTCCGCAACGCCAAGCTCTTTTAGTTCTTTCTTACTTAGATATTTTTTGGCGAGGGTCTTCAATTGCGTTCTCCTCCTCTTCAGATCGTTAATGTAAATTTGAAAGTCCGCTGTCTCTACTTCCCAGAGCGACCCTGCGTTCCAGTCTGCTCCATAATTAAGTGGCTCCCTTGGACGAATGAACAGATACTCTCGGTCATATTCGTCGCCCATATTACTGCAGACGTAAAATTCGAGTAAATCCATAGTGCGAGGCCTCTTTAGTATTCCACAAGGAATATCTGTGAGTATATGAGAGAACCTGCATCTACTAGCAGCCGGATTGAATTTCTTTGCGGAAGCTTAATCGCATAAGCGATGGCCGTAAGGTTATCTCGATCCTCGCGTCGATATCGATCGCGTCCCGAAGTAGAAGAAACTGAAGCCCTTTCGGCCACAGCACGGTTGAATGTAGCGGTGTTTGTCCTAGCTTATCTCGCTCGTGTATCGCGTCGGGATTCTTTCTGAGACGGAGCGGAGGGCTTCATCGATCTTTCGAGCACTGCGACCGAGCAGAAACCACACAACGCAGCTGAAATAATCAGAATAGTCACTTAGTGCTCGGGTGGACAACTTACATTCTCGGAATGGTTCTGAACCTTTCAAGTGGGAGAACCAAGCTAAGGTACTCTGGATAGCAATTAGCGAGGACGCGGAGAATCATTACTTTAAATGCTTACCAGGTTTTCTAGAGCTTGATCCCAAATCGGCGCACTTCCGCCGGCCTCCACGAATTTTTCAGACGCTGACTTGATCGTGCCTGTCGCCGCCTTGGATAGCAAAGCATGGATTGGGCACCTAAAATCCTAGTATCTGATAACTGTTTCCTTGAGGCGCGTCCATAACTTGCCCTCCTTCATCGTTCGAAGCGTTTTGAACGATGCTATATAGCCTTTCTACAGCTTTGGAGATTTTGATCACGAGATCCATCGCCAGCTCGTGGAGTTCTTTTATCTAGCCGGTTCTCATAGTAAATTCAATATTTTGGTTCCGTACTACACATATTAGCTTGAAAGCTTCTTCTTGCTGGTGAAGAAACTCACGTGGATTATATTGTTTCTTTCGGCCTACGTCGTTCAGGCTCGTCTGGCCCGTAGAAAGCGCAATGTTCAACTCGGTTAAAGCTTCAGCTATCATCGCTCAGTATGGCGATCTTTGATCGAGAAGATCTTTCTCCGGATCTGATGGGCGCCGAGTGTCGATGGAAGACGCCAATTCGATCATTGCAAAAATGAACCCGAGAGCGCCTTGGTCTTCAGGCACGACCCGCTGCCACGACAGCTTTGGTGCTATCGAAAACCCGCTGGCTCCGTATGTTAGAGTCAGGGATGGTTCAATACACTTATCTAAAATCCCCAGTTTAGGCGGTAATGAGATACGTTCCGCTTTCCGAGCTGGTTATAATGATTTGCTTTTCAGTCTTGGATTCTGTTTCCTTGGATAATCTGCATAATACTGCAAGATACTTGACAGTAGTTGGGGCTTTCCAATAAGCTCTCCCGCCGCAAGAACAGTGTCTCGCTTAGAGTTCGATGGGTGCGCCGCCATAATCTTCATGAGCGCCATGAGACCGTCCTCCATGCGCATAACGCTGGCGTTCGTGATAGCTACGGTGCGTTGGGTTTCAACGACATTGTTAATTGTTGGTAGACATGAATTCGATCGGAAATATCCGGATTTCTAGTCGGGTAGCCGTGTAATGGATTCCAAGGTATCGATTCTGGATGATATTACGCCGGATTTTAGATCGGCAATGGATAATTGTTGCCGATGGATTGTGGTGCTGATGTAGAGCCGGCTACTAGACCAGCAATCTTCGCCGAGATAGCGTCGCCTTGAGCGTAGAGGGTACCGATGCTCTTTTGCACCCTGTTTGTCGATAGCGCGAGAGATTTTAGGCTAGCGTTCACGGTATGAAGATCGTGCGCGACTTGTTGCAAACTCGGACTACCTAAAGTCAGCTACAATGTGAGGATATATGGCGGTTACTGACTTCTGGTTATCTACTAAATAGCGAACAGGTCCGACTTAACCCTCTCCAAATTCCCTTGGATAGTTGAAGCTTTTAGCCTTCACCGTATGCTTCAGCGATTTCCATAACAACTTCTCCTCAGATCGCCAGATATCGGAACGACCGGTAATAAGTACGCGTCTAGAGTATCGCCTCGTCGCTCGCTCGCCGCACGATATCGTTAAACAAGGGTCATAATTCTGCTGTCCGGTCGCCGCGACTTTCGCGAATAGCCTCTCCAGCACCTGTAGGCTTTCATTTACCCGTACCCACTCTTCCGGCGCATCGTGTAACATAAAACTATCCGCGCTGATGTTTGAGGACCTTTTCGCCCTAATGTCGGCGAACAACAGGACTGCCGAAGCTATTCCGAGTGCTTCAGCCATGCTGGGTGTGATCGTATGTGGGTCGAATAGTCAAGACACTGTCCCGGCGATTCAGTTGATTGTGCATCTGTAAAATGTGACAAGCTATAGCTATCATGAGCATAATCAGAATAAAATGCCATTCACTGAATTTACTACGACTATGCCCAGGACGTTTTACAAATGTTTCGATAAATCTCATTTATCCCAAAGCCTTCTCTCTCGGCATCAGCCATCACTTTTAGGGCTCACACAAGCGGGAT
Organism: Pezizomycotina sp. ARF18; assembly: GCA_002224055.1. Lineage (NCBI taxonomy): Eukaryota > Fungi > Ascomycota > Pezizomycotina sp. ARF18. The sequence goes on from AZLU01000029.1 coordinate 195,008, forward strand.
GGAGGGCCGATCCCGCTCCACCTTTCGTTTGCAAGGCCGTGTATAAATGTGGAATAAAGCGGGCGCTAAGGAACAATCAAAATAGACTTTGTTGAAGCTGTTCAGAACTGAGGAAGTTCTACATTTACGTATTACGCTCAGTTTGTTCAGCCCGCCTACATCCTTGTCAGTAGAATACGACAAGATTGCTAGTAGAGAGCGTAGATTACATTGCTGAAAAGGGCTGGCTCTGATAGAGCGTGCAAAAATAGGCAACACGCCCCGCAAAAATTCTCGACACCTAAATGAGCAATATATTCGAAGTCGCTAGAGCCTAGAGTCAGCAGAAGCGATCAATAGACATGTTACCATCCCTAAGCGAATCTTCCGCTATAAAATTAAAAAAAAAAAAAAACACATCAAAATCGACAAAACCCAATTTCGATGAAACTGGCTTCAAAAAATAGAACAAAATTATAAAAAAAAAAAAAAAAAAAAAAACGCATGAACAACTAGAGAGTACGAGGGTCGAACTCGCGACCTTGGCGTTATTATCTCGCGATATTAGCACCACGCTCTAACCAACTGAGCTAACCCTCCTGCTCAGTTTGTCAATGAGAGCGAGTCGCGGAAAACAGTACATAAGCTAAGTTGAAAGTGGGAAGGTGATTCTTACCTCGTGCGAGAGTTTCCAGCAGCGAACGGTTGTTCGCGGGTTAGAATTTGTCTCAAAGAGTGAGTCAAGACCTGTGAGAGTCATAAAGCAGCTTGACAGACCTCGAGCTTATGTCTTCCTGCGCGGAGTTTTTATAAAGACACCATTGGAGGAGACAGGTCAACCTCCGATCTGTGACGATAAACTTTCCATGTTCTTCAAGCATTTGAAAAGGTTATTTCAACGTATGGTATTTTCGAGTCGCTGAATAATATCGCGCATTGGACCTCAAGCCATTGGATATTGACATACACTGTTTTTGGTCTCATACCCTGAAAAAAAAAAAAAAAAAAAAAAAAAGATTATGGTTACAAGACTGCCCATGCCTCTACTACAATCCCTGCATTCGCAATGCGATAGCAGGATTAATAGCAAGGGCTTTAAGAACTACCAGGAAAACTGGTGCAATTTATCCCGGAGAGATGCATCTGCACGGTCTATAGATTCCGGTATACAGCTACCAAAATGGAATTTCTGATCTAAATTATATTATCATACGAAATTCCTTTGTAGCGGCTTCATAAGTTTGCACCTACCTCTAGCCTTACCACCGATAGCTCTAATTCCTTTGTACAAAATCGCTGGAGAGACTTCGTTATTTGCTCAACAAACAATAGTTATCCCGGGTGGGGGGTATTAGTTTTAAATACCATAATGTAGCATATATCGCAGATATTTTTTTTAATAACGGTATAAATCTAAATTCAAAATATAATATACATTCTTTGCATGGCTATATAAGTTTTAACGGCAATGATATTTCGCGCCCCTAAAAGCTATTTCGCACCTCGGCGGCCTATAAACCGCGAACAACTGAATGCGATATATATAAGCGCCTCACAGCAGCTGTTAGAATTAGTGCGGCCCCGTCAAAGGCAGTAGCAGCGATAAAAATATCCTATGGCTTCTAGCTACTAATTAATTATCAGTGTATCTTCTATAGACAAACTACATATATTTTATCTGCGGAGAGGTGCCAATTATTTTTCTTGAGTATGAAAATATCACGGCCTATTTTAAAAGTTGTATACTAGCATAAGTATAAACTACTTAACAGTTCTTATGATATGAAAGAAATCGGGAAGGGCTTTAGAAAAGAAAAGTAAACTAAAGGAAACGGGCAAGTTTAGCAGCAAAATACTTGAACTCGATCGCACAAATTTTGGGAAATTGACCACAGATCTATCAGATATAGTCATATATTTTGGTTGTCTTCATCCAAAAATATATATATATAAAGAATAAGAACAATCAATAGAAGCGTAGAGTACGCTGTATAAACGATAATTAAGGCTAAACTCTACTGATCATATAAAGAATCCTCGGTCTCAATCTAGCGTTTCGAACATCTATTGAATCAAGGAATCCACATGTACATCTAATGGCAATTGTGAGGCATCTTTCTGTGCTACCTGCACACGCCCATGGATACATTAGTTCCGTTTCTTTCTTTCTTTTCTCCCCCCCCCCCCCCCAAATTTTTTTTTTGGTCTGGCAATACTTCATCCTATCATGACGTAGAAACGAACGGCCCCGGGATTCCAAGACGTACATCGTAGTATCAAACGATGACTGAACTCACAAAAGAAAACCATTCTCATTTCAACAACATGCGGAGACCCTCTTCATTATAGGAGATAAGGCTTATACAATACGCATCAGACTGAACGGGGCAGACCACACTATGCTAAGGTAATGGGGAGCAACCATTATTTTTTATCAAAACTATCAGAGCTTTTGATTAGAGGAATAGTAGATATTTCCGTTCTGGAAAAAAGAAATCGCATCGTTACAAACGCAAACATAAGAAGGAAAACCAACTAAAGTCATTCAGTAGAAGAATAAGTTCCTGTAAAATCCCTAGTCCTACGTATCTTGGTCCCATAATCCTCTGGCGTTGTTGACCAGAGACCAGATCTGATTCTTTTCGTATCCCGTTCTGAAAAGCAAGTGAAAAGCAACTGAAGAGTCATAAAATAGTTACAAATAAATTCTGATGAATTTAGTCGTAATCCATTGATATCATCTGAGTCCATTTTCCTGGCCCTTAAATTCCAAAGCAGCCCTGACATTGCTGAAGACATTATCCTTTTCCTGGACATTGTCGTCGATCCACCCCTTGCCTTCTCTACCACGAGTTCCCAAGTCTCCATATCGTCCCTCAAGAGGTCCTCGAAGGCGATAACCGCGCAAACCGTAGCCACGGCTCCTCGGTAACGTTACCGCTGACGAGAGCCTTCAATTTATCCGCCTGGTTTCCGCCGGCGCCCTTATTCGCGTCCTTCATGCCTTCTCGAGGACAAGCGCAACCTTCGCGAGGTCCGTAAATTGTCCACTGAACGACTGCAGAGAGATAAGGCATTGCACGCTCCCATCTTCTCAACATCAAACGCAGGCTTTGCAGCCTCACTTCTAGATGCGCTGCGTGACGAGCTGGGAGGGGTGCCCAGCTGCTCGGTTTGCGGAGAGGGCCACCCCGCCGCGGAGCAGCAGCAGAAGATCCTGTATCACCGTATAAATCGTTAGTATCATAGTCGATATAAGTAAAACCTGAAAACTGCTGCTGCATCGCCATCATGTCGCCGGAAGTATCATCAATTGATGTTTCCATTCGGGTAGTACTGATAGGAGTGTAATCGTCGAAGAGGCCGAACCCATGCCCTCGTCCGATTCTGCTTCCTCTGCATCCTCGTATGAGGCGCAAGCGAACATTGCGTACGACGCTGCAGGCACTGCAAATGTGTGTTTCGTCGAAGGACAAAGGTGAGCCATCTTGAAATATGCGTTATCTTCTTTTTCTTCTTTCTATATCTTCACCGATATTTTTCTTTCTTTCGGGTTGATCTTAATTGAAAAATAAACGAAGGACAGAAAACAGAAAAAACAATAATGCAAAGAAAAAAACAAGTCAATGCATTCAAACGCTTCTCATTCCACATCTCTCTCCTATCTCACCCCCCAGTTGCTGACTCTCCTGCACAGCCAATGCAAGATCAGAAACCTCGGTGCCAACCTGCAGAAAAACGAGCCCTCATCAACCGGCAACGACGCAGACTCAACTTGATCCTATTCAGAAACTGTCGAAGTCGAAGTCCTTAAGAATGATGGTGTCAGTCGGGTCGAAGCCGGCTGCAAAGCTAAGGTTGGCGCTAGGCATTGCCATGAGTTAATGTCGTAAGCGTCTATGGATACCGGTGAGCTACATCATTCCAAGTCGGTTTAATGTCTTTTCTGCACCGGGATATCTGTGAAAGGGTGTGTGATAGATAGATACGGAATTATAGAGAGCAAATAATAAAATGACATCTACTCCCTGCGGCTATTGCTCTCCTTGAGACTATGAATTCGTAGCCCTTACTACGTTAAATTGCAAGGCCACCGTAATATGTTCTGCTTTGAGAATATAGGGGTTTGAAAAAGTTCGACTAGTAATTCTTGTCGTAATCTTTTTGTCTTTCTCGTAATTCCAGGGAAAAGAAGAGGAAACGCAAATGCAAAGTTTCATATAACCAGAAGAACTATCTGCTCCCTTTCTCACCACTTCCTCCCGCATCGTATGGATCCCGGGGAGTACTAATCGAAGCATGCTTAGAAGACCCGAAGACTGTTCCTCTCGGCTCGTAAACCGCTATAAAGCGGCCAAAGCTTCTGCGATTCTTCCTTTTTGAACTCCCAGCTTCATCCCTTCCTCGAAGCATTGTCAATCCTCCCCACGGAACTAACGGAGCTACGAGGATGCGATGGAGGCTCCGATCGGGAGGATAGCACCCAAGTCAAGAAGTCCTCATCTTCCAGAACAGCTTCTTCGTTTCTTCGGCACTTCGTATTTCCTCCCGTTCCTGCTCGAAGGAACAGAATTAGCAGCGGAGGCTTCCACTTTGCTAATCCAACGCTTCAGTTCGGGTCATACACCAAACTATCCAGCCCACCGACTTCATCTTCGGCACCGGGAGGGAGTTTGTTTCGACTAAACGCTTCTGCACTAGCCTATAAGAGAAGCTACTCTCATCTCCCAACTTCGCTCTCAAACCTGTATAGGAATACTACGCTCATCTCCATCGCCAGCTACGAAGCTGTTGAATCCACTGAACCAGCCTCCAGAAATGTAACTGTGGAGATCTAAAACGATGCGGGATAAAAAGGGGTGAGCCATTTCTTTCTGCTTGTATCCTTTCTAGGCGTCATTTCTTCCAATATCGCTTGACAATATCCTTATCTTTCTGTCTTTCTCAAATGTGGAAAGCACTCTATCTCTTTATCTCTCTCACTCGTAAAGTCGTCGTTGCTAGACGCTTCGTAGTTGAAATCGTCGTCCTCGCCGTCGTCGTCGCTACCTCTTCGTACTGGAAATCGTAGTCTTCCTCGCCGCTAGCGCTTCGAAATCGTCATCGTCATCATTTGTGGCCACGCACTCCTCCTTAGTAGGGCATGCGATATCAGCGCTCATTGTAGCAGGGCGGGAAAAAACGTGCAGCAGCAGGAGCATACGTTGCGACGCCTCCGCGGAAGGGTGCTGCGCGTAGTACTGAATGGAAATACCGCCTACTTGAGCATGAGTCGTGGTCGTCCGAGTTTTTTCTCTCCTCCTTTTCACCGAGATAGTGTGCGTTCCCTGAAAATGACAAAAAAAAAAAAAAAAAGAAGCAAAAAGCATAAGGCAAGCAAAATGAGCAGAAGATTTCTCTGTATTTCTCTCACCGCTCCTCATCAACACACGAGGGATTCTCCGCTGTGACAAGTCGGTATTTCCTCTCGTCCTCATCTCCGTCGACTGACTAGGCATAGCAGAGCCGCGCGTAGGCTGAACCTCTGAGCGACCGGAGCGGTATTTAACCCGATACTTCCGGTCTTAGAATGGCCGTAGTTCGGATGCTATAGACGCGCTGCCGGCGCAGGCGCAGACAACGGAATGATCTGACTTTCTGTGCACATACGCTGCGGACTTCCCGCCGACGCTCTCGTACATGTTGGCACGCCGCAGTAGATAAGATCTCTCTCGTAACATATCGAAACACCCCCTACAAGAGAAAAAAGAAAAGTAGTGAGAGAGAAACATATTATGCTGAGTATTATTATCTCTTCCTCGTTCATATCACCGTCCCCTTTGTCTCACCGAGAAATATTTTTTGTTCTCTTGCTGCCTTGTGTTTCTTCAAAAAGTATGCTTGCTTCAAAAATAAAAAGGAGAAAAAAAAAATAAAGAATATCGACGTGCAAATGATGGAATAAAAGACGCCTGCAAAGGTTAATGGGTAAAAAAAAGAGACCCGTTTTTACTCTCCGTCATCCTTACTAGCTTGACTTTTACTCAGTTTCCAATCCCTGTTGACCTAATCCCAGCTATAAGCGATTGGGGCGTCGAGAATTCGCGTGGCTGCCCCGTGACTGGTTGCAGCGATGGAATAGGCGGAGGGAATGTACCGAGAAACTTTATCGTACCAGAGTAACGGAGAGAAAAACGGGGAAAATTGGATATCTTTGGTTAACAAACAACTTGCATTTACATCTCTTTACTCTTTTTCTTCAGTCTTTCTGTCTTTCTATGTAATGTAAACCGAGTTAATCAAGAAGCGATGCGAATAAAAAGGAAAAGAAAAACGAGCAGTCAATGGTAGGGAAAATCTTCCGACCTGATCTGGACGAGGTTCGTTGCCACGAAGTTGGAGCTGGTCCTGCTCGGAGCGCGCCATCATGAGCCTCTTCTTATTCTGCTGTTCAAGAGCATCAGCTGCATTCTGGTGATTACCACCCGACACATATTGAGCTTGCTGCTGCTGCGGTTGCTGCTGCATTTGCGTCATCATCCGCTGTCGAGCAACAGGATTCACGCCGTGGAGCGCCTGCTGCTGCTGCTGCTGCTGCTGCTGCGACATAAACATCTGCCGCTGCATAATCGGCATCGGAACAGGAGCAGGCGCGGGCTGATTCCCTGATCGCCGGGCAATGCACGCGCCATCATCAGCCGTTTCTTGTTCGTCTGTTCCAGCAGCATCAACTGCATCTGGTAGTCCTGCAGGCATGGTTGCTGGGACTCTGCTGCATTTGAGTCCGCTGTTGGGCTGCAATTTGCGTCTGCCGCATTCGGGCTATCTGCTCTGGTGTAATTTCTGAGGACCGTGCACCTTTTTTTGTTTTTCGTTTTTGTGCAAGTAGCAGTTAAGGAGGGGTTTATCCCGTTAACAGGGCCTCCATCTCTTTTGGCTGCTCTCCCAGTGAAACAATCGAATGCGTTGATTGGAAAAAAAGACATGATAAAAAAAGCATAGGTATGAAGACGGCGCATCTCGCTCTTTCTGTCTTTCTTTCTGTGTGCTTCGTTTTTCCACTGCCTCTCAACAAAACTCGCAAAAGATTGCAATACGCTCATGCTTCGTGTATCTCTTCCGTCTTTCTCGCACATTTTCTCGCACATTTTCTCCATCTCAAAAAAAAGTCATCCATCCAATCCCTCCCTTCCCATCTTACCGCTTCTAGGAGCACGGTGACTACTATGTAATATCGCCGAATGCCTCGCTTCCGATTGTGCCTTCGAGGATCTCCGGCTCGCCCTCTTACTTTCCGGAGCTGCATCTACCTCCTTACGCAAGCTTCTGATGCTGCTCTCGTGCAACTTGTCGCGGTCAGCGGGAAACCACACGCGGCACTGGTTCTTCATAACCTGCGGCTGCCAGGACTTCTTCAAGTTCAGCGTCGCATTTGATGACGTTGCCGTCTGGGTGCTGGCCACCTGGGAGAGGGTTGCAGTTCCGGGAATGAGAAGTAATCTGTTTTTTCGGGAAGTAAAGGTAAGGAGGTTGCTCTTTTTTCTTCTTTTGAATTGGAGAAAAGTGCGAGATAAAAAGACGAAATAGAGAATCGAATCACGAGAAAGCAGAGAACGATAAGAAGAAAAAAAATAGAGTTTGAATGTCAAGTCTCTCAGTCGCAATTTTAAACAGAAACATAAAAGAGACCGCCTAGACCACCTTCGTCGACCGCCTCTTTGCTCTGTCGCCCGTCTCGGCTTCTCGGTGCCCGTATGCGTTTCGCTTCGGGATCCGCTGGCCCCGACGCCCTGAGCTTCTCCAGTAATGAATCCATTACTGAAGCGGGGAGGGTCGTGGACGTGTCTCGCCGCCTTCCTCTACTATTTCACATAAACGGGGTGACTGGGGCGGAAAGCGGAGGTATGAAAGGAACTCGATGCGTTGGAACAAAATGCATTGAAGGCGGCAGAGGTTCCGGGAACAGGTAGACCGGAGGCGGAAGCGGTGGCAGAGGACGTGGGCCATCTTTATTTTCATGTATCCATCGCAACCAGAGAGAGAATGAACGTCGAAAGTTCTTGCCTTTTTTCATATCTTTCTTAGCAACGAAGCATAAAAGCAGACTATAACAACCAAAAAAAAAAAAAAAAAAAAAAAAAAAAAGGGCTCCCAGCCAGAGAGCGTCCCGGATAGACGGCTCCTTAAATTACCTCTACCGGGCCGAGAAACAGAAAGAGCAGAACGGCACACTGGTGCGGCGGCAAAAAGGCTGGTAGGAATGGTGTGCTTCCGCAGCGGCGCTGAAGGGGCCGAATACTCGGGATCCGTAGACTTAGAATCCTTCGACCTGCTCACAGCCTTCTGCGAGAAACGCTTCATTGCGCCACCGACGCTACCACCTATGCTGCCGCGGCCGCGACCGCCACGACGGTAACTGACGCACTATCCCGGTGGCCGTCTGTGCTCAAGTTAACCTTTCTTCATCTTTCTTTGCAAAAGTAAAAACTTATCAAGCAAAACGGTAGAGCAGAAACAGAGAGAGAAAAAGAGCAAAAAGACGAAAGAAATAGAAGTAAAGACACTTCCTTTTTCTTTTCTCAAGGTAAGGGTAATCGCCAGACTAGCTTTACGCTTTCGCGACGGATCGGGAGAAGAGGGGGGGGGGAGGGAGAGACAGGCGAGCGCGATCTGCCGTTCCAATTAGGAACGGGTGAACGCGACCTCGCAGCGCCCCTTCTCGGTTCAGGCGCTCTGCGTCGGTTACTTGGGGAACGAGGTCGCGCTCGGTTCTGATCGCGGGAGCTGCCGCATTTTCGTAGGCAAGCGGTCTGTGCTTAAGCAAGACTGGTGATCTGTCCCAGTACGCAACCCGATCCCGCTCCCTGTCCCGATCTCGCTCGCGCTCACGGTCGCAATATGTATCACGCGAACTCCGATCGACGCGCAAAGTCTTCGGACGGATATCCCTTGGCGATGTTTTCCTCGTCCCGATCATGGATTGTCCTGGAAAAGCGCGAAAAAGGCGAAGATATGTCAGCACGTTGATGACCAACCCAAAAAGGAACGAAAGAAACGAAGAAGAGGCACAATGCAACCAAAAAGTCTAGGATCACTTTTCTGCTGAATTTATGAACCTTCTTTCTTTCGTTTTCATTACTGGTTTGGTCGCCAACGCGCTGTCGGGAAGTCGTCGGCCTTTTAATTACTCTTTCATCTGTTTTTCCCTCGCCTCTCGCCTCATCGTCTCTCTTGCTGCAGTGAATGAAAGCTCGAAGTGAAAATCTAATGAAAACAGAAAATCCTATCGCCGTCGCTGTTTTTTTCTTCCCTCCGTCTTACATCGCTCCGCGATCTCTTCGAAGGACTCGGTAAATCGTCGTTATCCTCATCAGATAAGGCACAGAAAAATCCTGGACCAGCTGCGTCTCTACAGACTTCCGCTTCCGCCGGCTCTGCCTCTGTTTCGGAGGCGGCGACTGCCGAACACGCTACTGCGCCATCGGTGTGTCAAATGCCGGCGCAGCCCGCCTCCGTCCAACAGGACTAGCGCTGGAACGCCTTGCCGCATTCGGCGACGCACATTGCATCGGCGGCAGCAGCGCATGGTTGTAACTCGCAGACTGCCGGTCTCTGGTCCCAATCCACACCACTACCGCCAAGTGGGGCGTTGAAACTAATGGAGTAAAAGGCCAGCGAAGGCGATACTTGCTGGTGGAGCGCAAGCTTCATGTGATACGGCTGAGTCATCACCACCGGTGCCGCCTGCGCCGCTCCATCAGGATCAGGGCTGAAAACGCCTCGCAGGACTAGAGCTGGAGCGCCTCGCTGCATTCGGGGATGCAGCGTACATAGGCGGGAGCAGCGGCAGCGCGTTGCCGTAGCTCAGGAGTCGCCGACTTCGCCCGCAAGACCGCCGCCGACGCTCCTTTGAGCAGAAGCAGGGTCCGCACGCGCCTCACCATAGCTCACTTGACCATGGGGAGGAAGGGCTCTGAATGCTACGGGAAGCTGGCGGAGGAAGGGGGCGGAGAAGGCGTCTGGGACGACTACCGGTACGCGACACCTCGATCGAACTCCGTGCTGAAGAACACGGGCGGTTCGTCTGTGCGCGTGGGGTCTTAGCTCTTTCTTGTAGGGCAGGAAAGATGCGGCATGGTAAGAGGAAAGTGAGGACTACCGGTAGCGGGAGGATTCACGAAGACGCTTTTGAAGAGTTTATGAAATGATGAAAGCGGGATAGAGGTTGAGGAGCAAAGTATCGCGAAGTATACTGAAGATGCAAGAAATTGAAGAGTAGTAGTAGTAAAACGATGTATAAAGTAAAAAACGGAAAGAAGCAAGACGCAACCGTACGAGGAAAGCCAAAAAAAAAAAAAAAAAATAGAAACGTAATAGATAAAGTGAAATAACAGGCTAAATAATGCAGCAGCAGGAAACAATAATAAAGGACAATAATATGTGTATAAGCAGTACCGAATGGCTGTGGTGAAGATGAACTGAAACCCGTAGGAGGGAAGAAGGAGGCGCTCCAAATATCGTCGTCGTGTTGCGAGGTTGGGGAGCTCCGAACGCACCAAACCCGGAGGAAGAACCCGCCCTTCTCGACGACGTAGCGCCGAACGCCGCAAACGCTGGGGAGAGGAGGCGCTCCTGCAAACCCAGCCGGCGCGTGCGATGCCTGGTACGCGTTCGAGAAAAGTCCTCCCTGCGGCAGTGGCGGAGGAGGAGAAGCCCCCTTTCCAAACACAGAGACAGGAGGTGGCGGAGGCGCTGCCGCTCCGAACAATCCAGACCCAGCAGACGGCGTCCGCTGTTGCTGAAAGCCGCCGAAAAGGCCTCCAGACGGCGCCGGGGGAGGACGTTGAACGTTACACAACGGCGCCGCGCTAGTCATCTGAGCTCCGGACGAACCGAACCCACCAGAGGAGCCAAACCCTACCGTTACAGGCTTGGACCCGAACAACCCCGACGTTGTGCTTTGCATGCTCCGCGCCGGCGTAGTTCCGCGGTTTGGGTATGGTTAAACTGTGAAAATGCCCTGTAGCGGATGAGAAAGCGGCAGAGACTCTCGAGCGTGGCGGCGGCGCGTTTGATGAAGAAAAGGTCGGCATTCGTGGGGAGGGAGGCCTGTTTTGGATTGATTTCGATTAGGGGACGGGGGTTACACTGGTGGTGTAATGTGGAATAGCAAACGCTTGTACGAAAGTGATGTACGACGGTGCTTCTGAGCAAGGTTGTAGTGATCGACGCCGGCGCCCTCGATATAGAAGTGAAAGAAAAAGCAGTAACGAACATAATGAACGTAATGAACGTAATGAACGAAGTAATGACAGTAGAAAAACGAACGTGAAGTAAGATAAAAAAAATCTCGGTGAGACAAAAGAGAGACTGCATATCAACATAATTAGGAAAGGTTGTGTACTTACTGCTGGAACTGCCGCGGCAGCGTATTCACTCGCGGCACTAGATTTACCATCGTTCGACGAGGAAGAGGAAGAAAACAAACCCGTTAGCTTCTGCGTCACGCCCGACATCGATATACTCGGCATGGGAACCATGATCCTCTTCTTTTCTTCGAGAACATCTTAGCCGAACACCCCAGCGGCGCGGACTTCTCCACGAGTGCGTCGAGATCGGCGCTCCGCATTGTCACAGCAGCCCACGAGTCCGGCGCGCTCCGATTATCGTCACCTTCAAGATTAGCATACCTTTCGGCCTTTTTATCCTTCTCCGTAACCTCCAATTTCTTTCCTGATTTCTCCTCGACGGCGACGAAACTGGTCCATTTACCGGCGATACCGAAAGCCCTCGCCCCAGCGGACTCCTTCGCGCTCGATTACGTCGTCCCATTTACTCTCCATGGTCTCCTTTGAGAATCCCTGTAGGACGTTGTTGAAAAGGTATCCCTTGTTCTTCTCCAGTTCGCCGAGGACGGAGCGCGCGGCCATCTGGCAGACTCGCGGCCGCGGTCGAGTTTCATAACGGGGATTTCGAGCTCGAGCTCCTGTCCGGAATCCGTGGTCGCGGATAATATCGCCTTCGTCGGCAAGGGTGATTTAGGCGTCAAGTTCGACAAGACGAGGTACACGTTCGTCCTGCTAAAGGAGAACAGCGGCGGGATGACGTGTGGCGACTGCAACTGATCTGGTAACTTTGCGAGCGGCGGGAGTTCGACCAGCGCTGCTCGTCGGTTTCCGCCGATGAATCCTTTATGGGTGTATCGAGATCTGCGGAACGGGTCGAAGAGGGAGATCTTCTCTTTCGTTTCTCCTTCTCCTTCTCCTTCTGTGGCTCGGCTTGTTTATCCCGACGATGGTTCAGAGTCGCTGACCATTTCAAAGTCGTCTTCTTCTTCAGCTTCATTGACGAGACGAAGTTTATACCGCTGACGTGCTGACTGAGCGCTCGCGGAGCATACGGACAACCTTACCCTCGAGCTTCTCATTCACCGACAATCTGCGAAAATCCCCCTCCGCACTTCGCGATACCCCAGATATGGCTAACGGAATTTCCAATACCCAGCGAGAAACACCTGACTTTCTCATCCTTCGTCTCTTTATTCAAATAATCGAACAGGATCTCCGTATTCCAAATTTCCCCATCGGTAAGGACAAGAACCTCGAGGTTGATGTCTTTATACCGATTCTCTATAACTGCTTTGATAGGCGCGAACATCTCCGTACCGCCCATGTTTGAGTCGAAGGTGTCGATGTGCCTCTCCGCTCGTGTAAAGTTTCCTCGGAGTACGTCTTACTCTTATCCAGAGCATGGAATAAGTACTACCAAAGGACAAATATTAAACTTCACGCCGACGGTAAGGACTTCAAAAATACACGTAGGGCGGATTTTTAGAGTCGGGATACTACCGCCATACTCCCGACCGTCCGCGACGAAGACGACCTCCGGCTCGCGATGGGTAAGTTGAACTTCGGCACGAGCGTGAGCATAACCGCCGCAGTATCTTTTTCTTCCGCTGATACCGCGCTCGGAAAACCCGTCTGGCAGTCTTAACAAGGACGATGAAATCCTCATCGAGAGCAGCGGTAGTATTACTCAACGTCAGACTCGCCTTCTTCGCATCGAACTCCCGTCACCACCAGTTTAACGCTGGCGGGGTGTTCGGCGCCTCCACCATCGCAACCGGCGCGTCCATAAACACATTAACTACGATCTCCATTCCACCTTCTGCTCGAACCAGTGGTTGTGGCGACAGATAGTCCAAGTTCCCAGCCGTCTTTGCCGATCTTAATACCGGAGGTATTATCCTCGTACATCTCCTTCGGCGGAACACCGTACCTTGGCGCGATAGCAGTGGGAGGACGTACTTCGTCGCGTCCTTTTCCATGTCGTGCCCCAATTCTTGGACGCACTCGATGACGACTTTAACACTAGTTTCTTCGGCGATGTTACCGATTTAGTACTCCAGACGTCGCCGCTGACATAACTCAACAGCCCGGCAGTCTCACGCGCGCGACGGCTTCGGTGTAGATCTTTTTGGCGGAAGGGTTGGACTTTACGACCCCCTTAATCACCTTGTCTTCGCCGACGTACGCGGTGAAAGACGTGATTGTCTGCGTAGGGTGGAGGGGGAAGACGTAGACCGCTTCGGGGATTTTAGTCTTTGACGAAGGGTTGCGGAATGTCTGCGTGAGGGTCGTAGACGAATAAGTTGGGTAGAGCGAGACTGCAGAGTGCAGGGAAAGGAGGGGCAGGTATGTCGGTTGGGGACGCTGCCAGGTTGGACTTCCCGCGGGGAGCGGGGGAAGCCAGTAGATGCCGCAGCGGTTGGACATTACGTAATGATTAATCCGACTGTTAACTGGTGATAGTTTCGTTGGAATTATTGTAATTTTGATACTTGTTGTGGTTTTATATCGATTTCTGTTACTTTAAAGAAGGAAATGGCTTGAAGATGAGGACTGTTGTCGTATTTATACAGTCCGATAGAAAGGACACTCAGATATCTTCAGAAGAAGAAGGTTTGATATCTCTGAGTAATAGTAATGATATTCCTATGACTCTAATATTAGCAAACTTTGTTCTTAAAGCTTCTTTCGTGGCGATCTATAAGGCAAGCAACTCAAGACATGAAAGATTTACCGACAGCAAACCAAAGACTGCACTGCACCAATATAGCAAAAGAGGATTAGAATAGCACTAGATCAACAAATACTTTCTTTTAGAAGTCGGTGAATAGATCAATTTCTCGATAAGGCTCTTTGAAGGAGGAAAAACTGCGGAGAATCGAGGGGAATTCAGGCTGGTTTATATAGACTCAGATAGCGTCAGGAACAGAAATATGGCTGATGCACAAATTCCGGGCAAACTCTCCTAACAAACGTCACAATGACAGATTCACAGGCAACATGGAAAGGTGGGGCTACACCAGCAATTTGGTGAGAAGTGGACTTCTGTCAGCCTTGTGCATTGAATCGCCCAAAGCTTCTTATCGATAAGCAAGCAAGGGTGCGTTGACTCATTTCAGGCAAAGAACGGTGGGCGGTGCTGCATCATTATTGGTTCGCTTAGAGCGGGTAATTGCCGGGCTATACTACAACCGGAAATAAGGTGTGGGCAATTGGCCGATTATCACGCTCACAACACGCTCCTTTGATTTCCGTACTTTTAGGGTGGAAAAAGACGGCAATAAAAGAGGGGTAATTACCGGGTAAGCTGCGTATGGAAGATCAGGATTGACGAAAGTTATTTGCGAAAGGACAGTTTGTTACCTAGAGAGCTTGCGTAGACGCTACCGCGTTGTTCACTGCTGGTCTGAGTTGATTGCTATGTGTTCTCCATTCTGTTTGCTTATTAGACGTATATTTGTCCTTTAACGAACGAGAAAGATCCAGCTGGAAAGAACCGTTTGGAACGGGCCTGGACCGAGATCAACGAGTAATTGCTCCTAAGGCATCAATTGCCAGCTGGATGAAAAAATAACAAAAAAAACCTGTTTACCGGTGCTAATGCACTTCTGGCCATTCCATGGATCCAACATGCTTTAGCAGGGTGTCACGAAAAGGGAGTATCTCGCGGGGTTGGCTGTCGCACAGCTAACAACACTGTCTGGCGCGGAAAGAGCCTTTATATAGCGTCTAGCAGGTTATAAGCATTCGCAAGAATTTTTCCCGCGCTTTGGAAGCAATTTCAGTTCAAGTCTGCTCGCGATAGACCATATAATTGTAGTCCTTGTAGAAGGGCTTTTCCCCTCATGATTTTGAATGGTATGATACGAGAATCCTCCGCGAGCGATGATCTGGAGGAGTATGCCAAGAGGCGCTAATGCAGGTACCGAACTTTTTCTGCATTGCGCCCCACTCAGAGCGCGCAGTAATACAACAGCCTCGCGACGAATTACGAGCGCTCCGCCTCCACAAGGATTGAGAGATGTCGTGGATTTCTTTGATTTTATAGAGATTTGAAGCATTGGTGATGAGGCTGTTGCACCATAAGTAGATGTTGGGGAGGAGGCTATCACGATGGTTACCGTAAGTCCTATCTTCGTTAACTCCCCCGTCCTCATGAGTATCAGTGATGATAGATCACAAAAAGACCCAGGTTGGGGTTTTTTTTTTTTTTTTTTTTGCTACTGTTCATTACCGCCCTTATTTTCAATGAATTTTCATTTATTTTACTATGAGTAGGGGTCTTTTGCTCTTTCCGTTTCTTCTTCGTCTTTCTGTTTTTTTTTTTTTTTTTTTTTCATTGCCTTTTTCTTTTCCAAGGAACAAAAAATTTTTACGAAACGAACAAACAAACAATCTCCAATTTCACCACAAACAAAAGAACAATACTCAATTGACCCACCATAAACCGCCCGTAACCAATATCGATACCACCTAAGGTCGTGAGATCATGCTTCATATCTCATATGACCTCTAAGCGTTTGGACAACATTACATAGGCCGTTCTCGGTGCCTAAAATATACATCTCATCGAAGCCGCTTTAGAAAGCGTTTATAAAGCTTTTTGTATTTTTATCAAAGAGGAAGTGTAGTTTCTGTTATGGTCCTGAAAGGCGCGGGAACTGGTAGCAAGGAAACCACAGCGGTTGCGATAAAGCCATCATAGAGTGTAGAAGTCCGTAACCTTTCTAATAAAATCTGCGAAACGTAGAAAGGTCTTACGTGGAGAATTGACGATATTACAGAGTTGCTTCTTCTCAACATGAATGCCAAAGTTCTTCGCAAAGGTGATAAGCGGGTCAAAGACGATGAAGATCATAAATGAGAAAAGCCAACGAACGTACCGTCGCAGACCTCTCTATACTCAAGTTATTTTGCTGACAGGAATCCCCCTGAATAGTACTTACTACGCATCAATTTCAAAGACGAACTTTTTTGCGAGACACGATCAAAACTTTCGATACTGAAATTCGAGCTCCATTAAGAAAACAGACAACGAGCTCCAGCAACAACGATAAACATTACAAAGTGACAGACCCTTCTATACATCAAAAGGGAACTTTGTTTATCAACGCAGAGAGGAATAAAAGAAATTCACAGCCTGAGGAAATCCACGTTATCATACAAGCCGCCCAAGATTGCTTCTCGTTGAATAGGTTTCCAACTTCAGATACTCCACACAGGGGGAGCACATAATGCCAGAGCGGTGGTCCCGGGCAGCCTCATGTTCGCACAGATTTAAAATGATCTGACGTCTTCGTATATTCGAGTTCACGAACAATGCGAAGTCTTTGACAAGCTACAGACCATAATCTTAGGAGGAGATTACACTTCTCACGAGAAGGATATCCTGAGATACAAGGGACCCGGTTAGTTTCACCGAAGTGATAATAAGAAGAATTTGAAAATGATGGCAGTTACGAAATCCGCGATTAAAAGCCAATATTTCCACGAACTGTCCGATAGCGTGATCAAATACGATTATCCCGATTCGTGATGAGGATAAACATGTCGAAGGGCCTCGTCGTCCTCCATTTTGACGATGATTTTTATGTATAAATAAGTTATTAATTTCGTGTTCATTCATGTTATGCGACAACCCAAACTTATCAAAAGAATTTCACAGTGCTCTCGAAAAATGCCTTGCATCAGTGGATAAATGAGACATGACTATTCAGAGCAAAAGGGCTGCCGTTCCGATGCGCAGGTGATAAAGCGCATCACCTCAACCGATATCTTACGTTTATGGTGATTTACGTTATTAAATCCGCTTTAATCTTTACGCCCCGGGGTTTTCGTTAAAGGTATACAGTAGCAAGAAGGATTATGTGTAGGACAAATAATAACTGGGCATACTTGATCGACAGTTGCCTACCAGGGCGCCTATACGAACAGTGATACACAAACTTCACCGTTCGGTAACATTTATACAGTAAACCTTAATTAACTTCATCAGCATAAACCCAGCGCGTTTCCTGAACCATTATAGCGTCTATCTGAGAAGAGCAGTGAAATTGTTCGTAATGCGTTGAAGGTGAATATCTCACAACATATTGTCACCTTCGATAGCCACGATTATTTTTACGGCATTATCGCACATTAAATATACGCGGTAGTTGTGAGCTTGAGATACTTGATCTTCGGATATAACTCTCTCCCTGGACAGGGATATTGTTACAGAAAACGACCATTGGCTCTGGGAGAGATATACATACAATACTGTAGTAATATCCACTTGTACTCCGAAACTTTACCCGTGCCTAATGCCCTTACTGCATACTGTAAGCGTATAGAGCCTTTTTCAAAGTCAACGAAGAGGCGAGCACAACGGTTCATAAAGCCCGTGAGTTGCGCTCCAGTTCGTTTAACTCAACCTCATATCCGCGCGAGCGGAAACTTGTGAAAGCATTCTCATAGAGCTCTCTAACAAGCTTCATCGGAGAGCATAAACTGGATTATTCAAAACGCAGGCCGTATAACGGCTGAGAATTATCCCGGCCCCCTTCCTCCGCCCCATTTACGAAAGGGGGCAGGACGAAGAATATATGTGCGGCGATCGTATACGAGAAGAAACCAAGGAGCATAAGTTCGCGCGTCTGGATCCGTTATCCGTAGGGTCCCAATATCACGTACCTACGACTTCAATCCCTCAGTCATAGGCGTTATTGGAGTCCTAGAGAGGTTCGTGCAGACTACGCTATCGGGCATGATACTAAGGCAGTGTGCGGTACACCTTGACGCGAAGACGATGTTTCATATGAGTGTAGTCATTGTCGCTTTCAGTCCGAAGCCTATGGCCTTAGACACCACGGTCGATACTATTGCGTGAGTGAATGCACCGGGTTGTTTAGACTGCACAAAAATATTATTCCAGAAACAACAAAAGCCGTCGAGGTGCGTGAAACGTATAATTAGTCAAAATCTCCACGGTAATCACTCTGAACAGCGAGGAAATACTTCTACAGCGCCGTCAACGTCCATAGTGTCCCTGGCTCTCACCAAAGAAACGAGGATAATATGCAGCGATCGTACACATTCTCCTGGACTAATACTTCACGGTTCCACGGAAAGAACATAAGATCTATTCGAATTCGCCTACGTGGTTTTCAACACCCATCCAAACTCTACACTCGAAAATTGTCAAAACTCCTCCAAAGAGTTTTCATGCCAGATTCCGTGAAGAGGCATAGCACCAGAGGCCGGTGTGGTACATGGAACACTGGGCATAATCGACGCAAACTTGCTCTCTAGGAGTTTCCGTATAGAACATCTCATACCGCCTCGTTATAACCTACGCCATGTAGCTTTTAACACTTATTTAGTCGATGTATTCATCATAGTAGCATCGGGGAAAGGGATTGGAATTGGATCCGAAATCGTCAATTGTTTAGCAGAAATTACCGGTACCAA
>AZLU01000029.1:221959-289417 GCA_002224055.1 Pezizomycotina sp. ARF18
GTCGAATCCCACGACGCGCTGTAAGAAAATGTGTAGTTTGGGATGCGACTCCGGATTTTTAGTGACTTCGAATAAAGGTTTGAAGAGGTTTATGACGACCTGCTCGAAGTTATCAACCAGATTCGTAGATTTATAAACGTCGTATAAACGAGGCACTTGTATGAGCCAGCGGACGTTGTGCGAGAAGAGCTTGTTGTCGACGACCCATGCGGCCAGCTTGTCCCACTCGCTCTCGGAGCGGCCGTAGATGGATATGCGGTACTCGGCCATCTGGTACTTCGACGCCTCCAGATCCGAAAACACCTCCCGCGTGATCTCAGCCAAATACCTCCCGTTGATAAAATTATCCGTCTTCAAAAAAATAGTACGAAGTCGCGACTCCCCGACGGGATTATACTTCAAATTAAACTTATCGAACCGATGAAACGAGTCCGTGTGCGCGTGCATGTCCAGCGTATCGATACTCAAATCGTACGCGGTTAGATTAATACTGTCGAACACTCCTGCAGCGTCAAATACTTCCCGTCGCGGAACATGACGACTTCGTCCTGGCACTTCTTCATCTTCGATTTAATGAAGCGGAGTAATGCTTCTGGTTCATGCAGGCGGAGTGGTGGACGTGCGTGTCCACCTTACGCACGTTGTAAAAATCACGGTGGGGTACGCGCTTCGAGTCCGCCATTTCTTGGTACTCGTTGAGGAGGAAGTACAGGTTCCATTTCCCTTCGAGGTAGGAAAGGCGGCGGAAGGCGAAGGATTTGCTGGGGCCGTCGGAGCTGATGTCGAGCACTTTTTCGAGGTCCATGTAGTACTCTTTGATCGTGGGTATTCCGACGATGGGGACGTCGGCGTCGAGAGCTACAAAAATTAGCACCACATAATCCCATTCTAGCTCAAGAAACATAGTAGAGAAAAGTCTTACCTTTCTTGTTTTCGTAAACTTGGAAAACACCCGTCTCGTCCAACCTGAACTCCATCTCGCCCTGTTCCGGTATCTCGCACTCCTCCAATACAAAACCGCCTCCTATTCCGGGCGCAGGCTTCTTCGGCGCGGGCTCGCTCGACAGCACCTGTGAGCCTCGGGCACCCACACTGGCGGTGGCGGCGGCGGGTACACGTTCCACGACGGCTCATCCTTGGGATTATCCGTCGGCCGCTGCAGCGACAACCTAATATACTTGTGGCGCAGGTCCAGGATCTTCTGTATGTTCGTGTATATCGTCGTGAGCTCGGCGGTTAATCCCGTATCTGCTTCCCGTCAGCACAATCTAACTTCTACCACCCCATCAATTTATTTATTTTGTATTTTTGGGAGAGTGGTGTACGTACTGGGAGCGTATCCCGCCACATTCCCCGGTCCCGCATTAACCCCCTCGAACCCTTCCATCTTCGGCGCCTGCACGCTCGTATCCGCTGCCGCTTTTCCGGCATCTACCATACCCAACGGCGCGCCGGCGCCCTTCTGCATGCTCTTCACGCTACCCGTCCTGCTGACGCCCTGCTTCCGACGTGGTGTCCGTAATGGAAATGCGGCGCCGCTTTGCTGCATCTGCAATTGAATCTGCTGCTCGACGGGACTCAACGGCCCACCAACAACAGGGAAAGTAGACGAGTGCCGCGGGTGTAAAGCCGGCGAATGCGACGCGATTCGTTCCCCATGCCACCGCCGCGCGACTGCTGGTAGAACAACTTCGCGTCTGAGTGCTTAAACGTGCGGTCCTCAGCGTAATCGTAGAAGGCGCTCTTGCGCTCGTTCGAGGTGATCCGCCGCCTAGCGCGACATCGCTCCGTTCGACGGGAGGGGAAATGGGTACGCCGTCGGCGGTGGTATCCGGGGGTGAACTATTACTGGTATCCGTAGGTCGTTCCTCCGCCATGCCCAGCGGGGACTTGCCGTGCCCGTGGTGGTGCGTGTGGTGGCCGTGGAGTGAGAAGTCGTCGTCGGATTCCGGATCGCGCTCACGTGGGTCGGTAGGAGGGAAGGGAGGACGAGGTGGAACCCTCGGGTGAGAAGGAGGTCGTTCCTGCTGGGAGAAATTCCCTTCCTGTGTAGAAGCGGTGGAGTGGGAAAGTTAGCAGGACTTTTTTTAAGCTTCGGTGCCAATCCGACAACCTTTTTATCTTCAATTCAACGACACTGACGAGAGCTTTGCGGATAACTTACCTGCCATTGAATCCTGATTTTTCCTTCCTTCTTTACACGTTTCGAGACGATTGGTCTGTAGCTCTAGCTGTTCGACGCTTCTTTTCGATGACGAGGTTTGGTGATACAAGAATTGACAATGACCGGATTAGGGAGGATGGAAAAAATAGCCAGGTAGGTCCTTTTTTTTCGATCAGAGCAAATTTGTACGACAAAGGAAGATCGAGAGAACAGGAGGCCACGATCAGTTATATATACGAACCGTAACACCAGGGTAAGAAGCCTGGGAGAAGGAATTGACCAATTGTCGCGATAATAGCTTGATTGGTCGGTGGATGAATTTGGGGAAGGTCAGGTGGCCGCCGTTGAAGTGTTTCTGATTTATGGGTAAGAGTCGTAAGTCGTTCATGCAGTCACCGGCCTCTCGTATTCCTTTGGGGAAGCTGCAGCTGGGCGTACAGGGAAAAGGGACCCACACACAGAACACAACGAGAGCTGGAAATGCCCGCAAAAAAATTGCCCCTTCTTTTTTTTTTTTAAAAAAAAAGCTTCTATAATATCCGGAGAAAAATGACGCAAATCGCCCCAGAAAAGGATCGGAAAAATCAGAAGCTTGAAAAGAAGGTCTCGAGTAGTTTATTCGAATTGAAAGAATTGGAAAAGTAGATGTTTTCTATGTATTTAAACGTATTTTGCTAAGTAGAAATTTGCTGTGAAATATTTTCACTCTCGCAGTGAAATTCCTTCTCGCTTTTTTTTTTTTTTTTCTCCTTTTTATCTGGGGGAGTTCCCCTGAATGCTCGATACCGGTTCCTAATTGCTTATTTTAGGGGATCGTCGGGGACCTCCGGCGCGGTGGGGGGACTTAGCCGTGGAAGCTTCGGTGCTTTAGTGCCGCAAATTCTACTGCGACTCATTGGGGAGAGTTTCGCAAGCCAAGACCGGGTGTCGCAGTTGCCCAAGTTTATACCGTGTTTAGGGTTTTCTCAACGTAGATGTTGATCTAGCTTGGGAGGGTTGGAAGTCAACGTTTCTAGAGACAAGGATAAACAGAAATTTTTTTTTTTCTACAACAGCTTCTAGCTCCTCCTACAGGGAGGAGGTCGAGATACAGAAGCAGGAACGAAAATGTCACTATTAATAGTTACTATTAAAACGTCAAGGTGAAAAAGCAAGATAGTTAAATGTGACAAGGATTAGGTCGAATCACATCTGTGGGTTAAATCACAACGAGCGAAATTGAGAAGCCTCGTAAAAGACCGCAAAAAAATGAAGCCGTGCTTCTCTCATTTATTAACAAAAGCACATGATCTATCGAAACCTTTTTTTTTTTTTTTTTTTTTTTTGTTTCACTTCGAGCAAGTTATATGCTTTTTTGATGACGCTAACTTAAGAAAAGAGATATCCTCCCCAGTATTGCAGTATCTCAGTTACCGCGCGTAAATAATAAAACCATGACCGTAACGGGAATTCGTTTAAGCATTGATAGACTGATCCTTCAAGAAATCCGCGTTGTTCTCGAACTCCTCCTTGACCTGATGGTGATAAAACGAATCTAATTAGCAAAACACCAGCAATCGCAAAGACAGAAGGGAATTAACTCACGATATCCAACCCCCCAACCAGCTCCCCTTATGATAAAGCTGGGGGTACGTCGGCCAGTCGCTAAACTTCTTCAGCCCCTGCCTGACATCATCGTCCTTCAAAATATTAAAAAACCCATACCTAATCCCCCTCTCCCTTAACATGCCCACGAGCTGCCTGCTAACCCGCACTCCGGCGCCGCCGGCGTCCCCTTCATAAACAACATCACCGGCGCGGCGCTAACGAGCTTCGACAACCTATCGTTCAGCGATTCTTCTTCGACGGGCTCTTCTACTCCTCCATTGTATCATCTCCGCCGCTAGCTCCATTAGCTTGCGGCGGCGCAGTAGTACTTTGCTGCGGCGGGAGCGATTGCGTCGTGCTACCGCTGCCGCCGGACCTAGCGCGCTCGATGGCGTCTTTGAGCTCTTTCGGATCGGCGCCGGATACTTTTCCCACGATTCCGTTGTTCCTGATGAGGACGAAGTAAGGGACGGCGGCGACTTCATACCGCTCGGAGACGTCGGGGATGTCTTCGGCGTTGACGGAGATGTAGGTTGTGGAGCTGTTGTCGGAGAGGGCGATGGCGGAGAAGACCTGGTTCATTTGCTTGCAGGGGGCGGCCCAGGGTGTGGAAGGATAGGGCGATGAGGACGTCGGGGGCACGAGGAGAGGATGGCGTTGAAGGTTTCGACGGTGTCGGGGGTTTGGACTTCTGGCATTTTGGGCGGTGAGGGTTGGATAGAGGGTTGGATAGAGGGTTTGAAGGTTGTGAAGGTCGGATGGTGGGGCTTGAAGAAGGGGAGCTCGGAGGACTGAGCTAGCTGTTAGGAGAGCAAAGGACGCTTTTTCGATCAGGAAGTGACTTGGATAAACAGAAGATTGACGATACAAGGACTCGTGATATTAGTTGAGGGAGGTTGAGGGAAATAATTTGTTGAAGAGATTGGTTGAGGTAGGACAGAAATGATTGACCATATATAATAATAGAGAGCTTTGGCTTTGTCCTCAGCGCTTCCTCTTCTTTTTGGTGGGGCAGAATTTCGGTGAAAAATTGCGCGATAATTTTCGGCCGTTGCAGCGAAAAACAAAGGAGGAGCGGAATAAGCCGAAAGATAGGTGAATTTATACGCCTAGGCGGCGTATTTCTCAGCACCAGAGAACAGCTCTCTATTCGCCGCCAGACGTCTAGCACTCCAGACAGTCACGATGTGTATCCCTACTGCAGTTATTCAATCTGGTATAACCCATTGTAAGGATGGTTGGTTGACTTGTGGAAATGTTATATCTACGTATCATATTGGCTTCAAATAAAATACCTTTTCGAAATTCTAGATCGCCCGTTGCATATCCATATTCAACCTCCCGATGCTATGGCGACTTTGTATAATTATTGGAAAAGCAATCAAATCGATATTATTTCTCTTAAACCAAAAGCTTAGGATCTACTTTACGACTCCAAAGTAGGGCCAAATATCCTCGCATGCGTTAATAATGGTTCATATTCCTAAGTTGCCTAATGTGGCGCTTTAGTCCGGAGATCCTTCTGCGTCCGCGAAGGAAGGATCTAGACACATGCAAGGCCATATTACAGCGATATGGTTTTGATTCGTGAGCCATACTGTGAAATAGTATACGCACGAAAGCCATGCAAGGCTAAGTTTCGTTTACTAGATTAGCTAAAAGCAATAATACTCTTCGTCGCCTTTCCCGAACTCTCTATGTCCTTAGTATAGGAAATATTATAAGGTATTTTCATGTTATATCGCAATTGTGAAATCTCGATTCCTAAGGGGAAAATGCTGCTCTTTTTGCCTCGTTGTCGTTATGTGCTCTGTGAAACCTGGCATAACGAGGCTATACGTGGGATTTCAATGAAAAGCGAGGAGTTCACATTATGAGGACGGCGGTGAATACTACTATGACGGTAGAGGGAGTTTGCTTAGAGTAGTGTGCTTGGAAGTGGGGAGAGGGAAGAGGATATCGCGAGATTATAGTATCTTCTGATCCGCATATTACAGACCCATTTGCGTACATGAAAGCAGAGTATACTCAATGAGAATATATCTTCTGGCACTTGGAACAACCAAGATTTTTTTCTAAAAAAAAAAAAAAAAAGAAAGAAAGATTTTGGCTCGAAGTCCGGTATATACAGACGTTGTCGTTCTGAAAACATCAATTAAATAGGGGGTTTTGCGCGAGGAGAAAGGAGTTGTAGGGGGAAGAAAAAAGTTTGATCTAGTCCTGAACTACGGGTTCCAATTATCACCGCCGTTAGTTTCCAGGAGGTTGAAGTGCGCGTTGATTAGCTGTTTTAGGTTCGCAAGATACTGGTTCATTGCCGCTTGCCCTTGAAGCTGAATAGCTGCGATTGCGTCCCGGTTGGCTATCCGACGGTTGTTGAAGTCATCTTCGGTAAGTAGGTGAAGGTTATTGGGGAGGACGTGCGGGTTATTTATCGTTAGGCTGTTCAGGATGTCTTGGGGCAGCAACCCGTCGGTGCTAAGGTTTTTGATATACTGCTTGTAGAATTCAATTCGGTAACCTTGATGAGTCGTCACGTTGGCATACAGCCTGTGACGGATAAATTCAGGGGTAAGCTTTTTGACGTAATCTCTTAACGGATCCGGGATCAAAGTGGCCGAATTAGTTTGGCCAATCTGGTTGAGATTAGTTTTGAGCGTCTGTTCTTCCACTCCTAAAAATATGGCGGCTCCTTTGGAGTTGCTCTGATTCAGTGCCCAAGCTGCCGCTGCCCTCTCTATTGGGTTGAAGAACAGCTCCCAACTCCTATCGTGGCTTGTCTTGAGCCTTCCTTGGTTGAGGCCGGGACTAACGTAGATTTTCGCAAGATCGGAGTTAGATTGGCAGCTTTGAAATAGTCCTTGTACTTCGAGGAAAATATGTGGTGAAGCTGGCCGGCAACCACGCCTAATGGCGGCGATTGCGTGATCAAGTCACTTGCTAGCTGCGCGTCTTGATCTGTGAAGGCGTTTGGATTCATGAGAGGTCCTTTGACTTATCAAGGTTTAATAAAAAAAAATACTCGTATGTGCAACAACTGCTCTAGTTGAATCAAGAATTCTGGGAAAAAAAAAAAAAAAAAAAAAAAAAAAAGAGAGAGAGAAGAAGAGGTTTTTATGATTTAAGTACAAGGCCGTGAACAAACCTTTATAAACTGGGTATAGCTTTCTTCGTCGAGTTCTTGCTCGTAAGTCTAAATCCGCGCTGATGAGTAGAAGGGGCGTTATATTTTAAGTGTGGTAAACTTGGAAATTGACTATAGTCATTGACTTTTGAACGGTTTTATTGTAGGCAGATGGATGCTTTGAACGGAGGGGATAATCTCAAGGAATTTCCCTACTTTAAATAGCCGCGATGTAGTCAAGGAACTATGGACGATAAAGAGCGAGGGAACATGGTCTCCATTCGTGGCTACCCATTCTTCTTTGTCATATACCAGCTCTCCGAGCTCGAAGTCTATTACAAGATGTTCTTTTATTCCGACATTTGCATTTGTGGGACTACAACAAATACGCAAATACTTCGGGTATCTTAGTAATAGTATTTTCATAAACATGTAGATAATTTTTGATCATGAGACAACGCCCTGCACACCTCTCTTCCAAACGGCGTTTTGGAGAGCATGGAAATGATATTACGAAGTTGCTTGAACTTTCTTACAAAACCAGTGGTAGGCTAAAATTGACGCCCAATATCCTCAGGGAACATTATGCAGGCGCGGTCTGAATCGTAACGTAATATTAACCCAGCATCCTCACCCGCCGTCAACATTTTAAACCGGGCCTTGCATGCGTCTGTTCAACGCATGCGACGTGACAATCAGCCCCACCGCTTGAGTCTAGAATCTCTAAATAAATCCTCAGTACCATACAAGTGCCTGAGCAAAAATGGTTCTTTACAATTTTAGGATATTCATGGCGAGAGGATTTGCTCTGGTTCATGCTTATGTTTCACGCAGGGGTAGAATAAGCAGGTTGAACTCTCCTACATGACTGAAGATTAATAGTCATCTGAGATGCATCAAGGGTACGAACCTGTGAGTCTCTCAGCGGAGGATGAAGAATACCTGACGTTTTTCTACTTTTTCATACTTATAATGTGTTAACAGTTCTAGAACCGCTAAAATGTATTTTGTCATACAAGCAGATAAAGACGAATATATTGAGCTACTCCCATTTTATAATCTTAGGTATAGTAGGCGCCATCTCTCGGCTTGCGTACTTCAGAATCCAGCCCAGGCCCAGTATGCCGGGGCTAACCTCGCCGTACCTCACCTGCTTGTCACCGAGGTGGTCAATCAAATCCTCCAGCGTAACATTCAACCTCTGACCGGCCTTCATCAGGCAGAGCTCTGATTGCTGCACCTGGTTCATGGCGTCAGCCATCTCGAAAGGCGACAGGCTAGTATTACGGCCGATCTTCCAGTAGCGCCAGAAAAGTGAAGTTGTGCATGCAACACTTAGAAGTATTACGGCGGCGGCTGCAGCGACATATTTACGGTTAGTGCTGTGAACGGCCCTGGTGGCGCGGTACCGGTCACTCGGGATGTTCGGTCAATTGCGCAGCTGAACCGTTGTGTGGAAACGCAATATTTAAAATTCGCCACTAACGTCTTCGGTCCGAAAAGAGCGTAGCGATTCGTGATGTCCCAATCGCTGCCTGAACCCTGATTATGCTAGACCCCTGCGAGAGGGCCCACGGCGCCGAAGATAGTAAACAAGGCTATATACACACGACCAGTTAAATAATTTGAGATTTTTCACCATGGCAGTGACGCTCCTACCCGCTTCGTAATTGTGGTTTAGCTCCTGAGGCCCTTCCCGTGTATAGCCTGCACCCACCGGTATACCGTGAGTGACTCTACGAAAGCCAGTGCCAACAGCTTGCCGGCCAAGAAGACAAAGCTGGATATCCATATGTTTACAGTAATGGTGCCGTGCTTTTCTTTACCCTTGAAACTCGTAGTCCACGAGCACCAGACGTCATACCCCTCGTCAGACAGAGCTACGGTACAGAGAATTGCAACGCTCAGTAGTATGACGGAGACTAGGGCGATCGCACTCAGTCATGGAAAGCGTGCTTTGGTATCTGTCTTCCATGGCCTCGCGATAGGTTCCTTTTCATCTGCGATGGTACCGTGCTTGCGAGCAACGACACGTTTCCGTCTGAAGTTGGAACTGATTTCATTCGGCGTGTCGTTAGCACCATCCTGATTACGCTCCATGATAAAGGAAGAGAATAACATACCAATAGCCTTGGTTTGATCACGGATCCTCAATTTAGACTTTATCATCCATTTTTGAAGTATTGATAAGTTAACTCAAGGTTTTAGAATATGAAATTATATACCTCCTAAACGGCGGGAACGAGACTCAACAGCAGAGAATTAACGAACATGCTAATAAATTCCTAGATAGGCGTCAAGATATATTTCCAAACCGAGGAATGTACGAATATCCATAGTAATGAGTTATCTGTTTTGAGTGCACGGTCTGGATGAGTCTATATCGCTAATCGAAGCGACTGGCGTTCTCACCACCGTCCATATTTCGAACCGGACCTTGCATGCCTCTATTTCACACATGCGGAATTCAGCTTGTGAATCCAGAATCTACAAGTAAACGAATAGTATTACACAAAAGCCCAAGCAAGAGGTTCGTTGTGGTGCTATACTGCTGGAGCTATTATAAGCCAGTGAATTATCGCACTTACGTTCTTAGACGGTGTCGAATTGCAAATTAGCCATTCACGAGAACTGGAAATTACTACTGGGATTTTCGAAAACAACCTCAACTCTACGAGCCGCCCTCTAAGTATCCTCATCTTTTGTAATTCTCGCCACTGCTGAACAGCTTACACGATAAAACGATAAATATAACGCATTTATTTGCAGCAGAATCAGCGGCCTCTTGGAGTGTTTTCGGGCACATCGGTTTTCTGTTGCCCTCTGGCTAATTTTCGCCTGTGGATTCATTGAGAGCTTTATTGGTCCATGAAATTGGCGTTCGGAATTTACCATGAGCGCGCAGCTGCAGGAAAGCTTCAAACTTCCTCCCGCCGCACTTTACAGTAGCGGATTCAGATGAGCATGAGCCATACTTCTGGATTAGTGACTTCGCAACGGTAAGCCTTGAATTATTCGGATATTCATTCTATTGGCGATAAAACGTGTAGAAAAGAATGACGGTGAAGCTAGGGCACTCATCGCTATCGCATAGTCCCCCGTTTGATAACGATGCATGGAACAAAGAATGCGACTGACTTGGTACCGCATCAAATTTTGGATACTTCTTTTTCTTAGCCCCTAACTAGGCAATCGATATTTGTTTATTGTTCGAGGTGATTTTGGAGTTTGTAGCTAGCTTAGGGTATCCACAGAGCAACTGGAGTTAAGCGTATGAACTTGTTTAGTAGATTATGGAGTTTGAGTAAAGATACCTAGAACTATTTGACAATAATCGAAGGTAGAGTTCTCTTGATCTCTTCTGATACTCTGATTCGTTTATAAGATATCCTTCTTTCCCCTTCACGCGACAAGACAGAATTTGACAAAGAGAGCGGTAAATAAAGATCACGCTTGTCCTCGTACCTAAGTCGTGTTAATTTCAATTTTCTACTTAAAATGTCGTTGATTTACGCCGAAGCCTCCTTTTCGTGGCTGGATAATATAGGCCCCATCAACGGCTTCATGCATATGCAGCTTACTGGCGCTTAGCTATAGATGGCTCTAAAAATTTCCCCCGCGTTTTAAATGCAAAACCGGCAGAGAAGGCTCTAATTTCATTTGGCCATTCTCTCGTAATTTCACGAGCGCGACCTTAAACATAGAAAAGGATGAGGAACAAAGTAAATTCAAGGAGCATTTCGGACACCTCGTCGAAATCGTCACACCGCCGTAGCAGCCGCCATAATAACGTCGAGATTTCGGCCGCCTCGGTCGCGAGGGAATACGAGACCGAAGAAGCTTCGCCGGGGACATATTATGCGAACGAAACGGCGGCTACTATAGCTAGTGATCCGAGCTATGGTACCCATAGATATGAAATCACGGAGTGGTATCCCAGCAACCCGAATATGAGACTTACAGGGCCGATAGGTATGGTTCGACGGAAAACGCGGCGGCGGCGTACGGAGGAACGAGTTACGATAGCGATAGGTACGGGCCAACGGAGACGTATGAGAGAACGACTTACAGTAGCGATAGATATGCGCCGACGGGAAACGTAGCTGCAGGAGCCACTAGTTACGACCGCTACGCTGAGTCCCAATTACCGCCCGTCCCAAATAGGGAAAGCGAACGGGATCCTGTCGATCGCTATAACCCGAGACTCTCCTTCTGTAAGGTCACCGAGGGCGGCGCGTGAGTACGAGGCCGCCGAAGATTCAACGAGGGTGTATTTACCAAACGAAACGGCG
The DNA here is from genome assembly GCA_002224055.1 of Pezizomycotina sp. ARF18. Classification (NCBI taxonomy): domain Eukaryota; kingdom Fungi; phylum Ascomycota; species Pezizomycotina sp. ARF18. Next base: position 233,127 of record AZLU01000029.1, read on the forward strand.
CCTAGAAATCGGGTTCCGTTACTAGTAGGTATGAGCCGCTTAGCGCTGAGATGGGAGTCGCAGCATCCGCGGGACAGACCAACTACGACCGCCGAACCGAGCGCCGCCACCCGTCCGGGATCCCGGGGATATTTATCGGGAATCAAGATAGGACGAAGATGATGAGGATCGGTACCGACGCCGGCCCGACGAGGACGATCGGTATTCATTTTCCGAAGATCAGTATCGAAATTACGATCGGGACGCTAGGACAGATCGCGGGGCGATACGACGGCGCGTATAGGTACGGTAGCTATAATTCCGGATCTACTACAGATTATTACAGTGGCTATTATCACGGAAATAGCCCGGATGGTTACCGGTCCAGAAGGCGCAGCAGGAGCCGGTCACGGTCTCGCTCGGGATCGCAATCGCTGCGGCGCCAGTTCGTCGCGTTCCAGGAGGAAGAAGCCCGCTCGTTAATGAACTCCGAAGACTACAAGGCCGCCCTGCCGGTGGTAGTAGCGCTCCTCGCCGATCCAAACCTGAATGCACAGGAACGGGAATGGTGGTTCTTCAAGCACGCGGAAGTGCCAGATGCTGGGCAAGTGGCAGGATTCGCTGGATCCTTGAGCAGGGATGACAGGGAGCAACGCAGCTTCTTAGACGTGAAGTGGAGTGAGCCCGGACTACGGCCGCACCTACGAATGCAGGCGGAGGCTACTTACCAGCTTAGAAAACTGGAGGAGGCGAAGGCCCTCTGCTCGCAGGCCATCTCCGAACTCGAGCGGCGGGGAAAGCCAATTCAGGGATTGGAGGAGGATTTTTATCTCAGTATTGAACTTATGGTTAGGATAGCGGGAGCACTCGGCAAGGACATCGAGAGAGGTTTTACCAGTCTAAAATGGTTCCAGAGTACACTTCGAAAAGCGGACTTGAGGCAGAAGCAACGCAACCGTGACCGCGCCCGTGGCCGCGGCTCGACCACACAAATTCAGGGCTAGGAAAAGATTGGAGGGCGGCGCGCCTTGAGTGAAATGATACTGCCTGATATTGCACGATGATGGATCTAACAGTATAAATCTTTCTCTGTTGATACATCATTTCCTTGATCTATCAACTCGTTCTTTTTTTTTTCTTTTTTTTTGGTCTTTAGGTATCATGCTTGATGGAAACAACTCTAAGTAATGGTGACTAGATTATGTTCACGATATCCTTCGTAAATACATGAATCCAAATTTTAGTATTACAAGGCTTCAACTATCTTGTTTTATTCTCATTAGCGCGGACTTATTTCGCATAACGATAGCATGTTTGTTTATTGTTCATATCCTATAGAAGGAACTCTGTGATCACTAGCAACTTTTCGGGCTTTAAATCAACGATCACAGTAGCCTCCTACGCTTACCACCTCTCATTTTGTCGACCTCGTGGTGTTCTGTCGCCATCATGGTCTTTAACCGTATCGCTACCCTTCGTTCCATGTTCACCCGCTCGAGTTTCTCCGCCTTTGTTTACCCTTGCTTCATCTTTGGCCGTTTTCGTAAAAGCCGCTCTTAGGTGCTTATCACCGCCGCTACCGCCTCGCGCAACTCAGCCTCCTCCTCCCCTCCTCTCTAATTGCAGTATCATATCTTCGATATACCACACTAGTTCCACTACCGGCTCGGAGCGCTCTCCACCCAAACCGGGTATTCAACGCGAGTTGACGAGCCTTCGGATTCATCTTCCAACTGGAACTACGGACGTCTATGGTGCCGGAGGTACGGCACTCCAAACCGCGCATCCCACAGGGTCCGCCAAGGTTCATCGCCGTCGCAGCGCAGCCGGCGGTATCTACAGGAGAGGCAGCTGGAAAAGAAGGTGACGCGAGAACGGTGCCTGGTTCCTTCGAAAGTAGGGCTGCGGGCTCCCATTTTTCTAAGTAAAGGATTTATTGGTGAATATGGGAATATCACCTGAACTTCGATTAGGGACTTATTGCTTTACGGCGGCACGCTGCGACTATCGTCGATATAATGAACGCGGTATCGCAGTCGATGAATGGTAGATCGGCATGATAAAAACAGAGGCGCCGGTAGGCTGATAAACAACGGTGGCCAGACGGGAGAGGCTGGGTGTATATTAAATTATGCGCGGCTACATTAGTGTGTAAAAAGGTTTGGCTTTATGTTTATACAAGACGGCGTCAGATCAGACCTTGTGTCACGCTAGGAGCCGCCAAATCCTGGCGACCACAGTTGGGGGGAGGGGGCTGGCAATTGGGGACTAATTTCGGGTATAGCCCCGGAGCTTTAGTGACCACCGGCGCTAAACCAGTGGGCGGTCATGCGATACCGCCAGGTATAATATACCAGGAAGCCGAATCAGCGACTAATGAATTCTCAGCTTTACACCGTTTCACTACTATTGAGCCTCATAAATATCTTATTGGAGGCAGGAATGTATTTGCATTGAGGATATCGAGTTGTTGTTGCTTTGAAAGGCATGGCTCATCGAATTCACAAGTGTGCATGGGATTCTGGTTTTCTCAGGTTTCAGTTGACATCTTCTAGGCCAAAGGTAAGTCTACTACAATTTTAGTCTAAAACTTAGCAAGAGTATATCGTAGTTGCTTTTTCATGCCCAGCACCAGTCGCAAAGTTCTGCATAGGCGATCGACCAGGACCGTCAGGCACATGCCTCTGCATGCTTGATACTTCCGACGCATCATCTCGCCTCACAATATCTAGTATTATCACTCTATCATACCCCAACCGAAGTATCAGATCGGTCGACGACCAATCCGGGTGTCTCTGTTTACAGATATAGCTTTGTGAAATTCATTACTCAGGAACAATACTCGTTACCTTTTTGATAAGAACCAAAAAAATCCTCTGCAAGGTCCGACATGAACCCGCGAGACCGATAATGAAAGGATAGCTGGCCGGTCGACAGTAGCGTCTGAACGCCCTGGATGTTGTTCCAGCGGATTGTGAGCTCGACGCAGAGGATAAACCAGACGATGGCGCAGAGCGTCCATATGTGCCACATAGAGGCTATAAACTTGTAAATAGATCTAATAATACGATTAGCGGCTCATATGCAGCTACATAATTCACAGGTACGCGCACCGGATTGGCTTATGTTGTGATATATCATCTTCTTCATTCTCGTTCTGGGCCTTTTTAGATCCCGTTGACAGAGCAGCATAGACTTTAAGTAAATCCGAAAGCCGGGGTATTTGTTCCGGTGGCTTCGACCAAAACTCGGGCTCCAAGGACGGCGGGTATATCGCTCTGATCCACGGTCCAACAACGTATGTAGCGCGTTGTATATAATCTAGAAGTGTGAGAGAACGACTTAAATTCTCCCTTATTTTATTTACGGTTCCCGGCTGCCTGGATTCTAAATGATCGAACACCACCTGCCGCCACAAACAAAGAATCGAAAACTCGACGATTTTAAAAGCGACGGTGATAAGGTAAAGCAGTATCGAAATACGATGATACTGTATACTACGCTTACGGCCCTGAAAAATATGACGAGCGATCCTTGTAGTCTTTGCTTCGAGAACATGAATATTACCGCGTCGCAGGGCGGTTCCGTATCGTCCGGCGATAACCTTGCGAAGCCGTAATACCACAGCCATATATGACAGCACACGACCATTCCCGCTATCGCGCCCCTCCATAGCACTCCGGCCCAAGATAGCGAGTGCTGCTTTAGGAACGACACAGAGTTCACGGAAGTATTAAGCATTTTCGGCGCAAAGAGTTCCGTATAAAAGCTAGCCATCCAGCGAAGGATGCTAGTGCCCTCGACAGATTTTAAACTACTCTTCGAAATCTCGCTGTTGCTTCTTTTAAATGTCGTAACGGACTCGAAGTGCTTCGCTAGCCTACCGGGTCCAATAGCTGAAGCCTCAGACCCAAAATACTAAGCACGGTCAAGAATACCCCACGCATATCTGGATCATAATAAAAGCTTCGACCGGTCTGATGCTGCGCGACGCCGAGGCGGCGATGATCGCAATGACGATCGAGAAGACGAAGATGGAATTCGCGTCGTGCGTTTCTTGGGCTGAGCTTGGCTCGACGGTGACGCTTAGCCAACTGGAGAACCATTGCATGTACACGCCCACGCGGATGCCCAGGCCGTAGAGGTCGGGATTTCCTTCGAAACCTGCGCAAATTGGAATAGCCATCGATTACTCCCGAGAAGGGCAGCGACGCGTCCTGTGATACGGGTTTTTTTTTTTTCGACGCGATGCTTACACACTTTCTAAGCCTTTTGTGGATCCGGGGGATTAACCGCGGGATAGTTTTTATATTAGTGTCAATTGCTGCAGTACTGTGACGGTCAATACAGACTCCAGTCAGCTGCATTGGCCACTGGATGACTGCTAAATCGTGTGGACTCATCGTCCCCTACAGCGATCGTATTTCGTCGCAATATTCGGCCTCAACCTTCGCACTCTCCATACCATCTCTCACGATATAATATCAAGATGTAAGCACGTATGCCTAAATTAGACATTCCCGGAAAATCCCGCGATAACCGATACGTCAATCGGGACCGTGATCTAAACTAATGCCTTGCGGCGTAAATTGTATCACCAATACTACAGTGCCTTGCTGCCAAGCGAATCTCGGTATGACGGTCGGCGCTTAGTGGAACGAACAGCCATTGTTACCTTTGACCGGCGCCGGGCGCTAGCTTAGGTATGCATGCATATTGAGATTAGCAAAACGGCGTCAGCGGCGTCCTTAGGCCCAATATGTTAACGTCTGCGATCTGCTTGGCGGTGTTGTTCACGGCGGGAACGGAGAAATTGTTTTACAAGTGTTGAAACCATGGAGCTTTGATCATCCCTTGTTTTTGCCTAAGAAACAGCCGCAAGATCATGATCAGGCCTTTTTTCCCTTAGCTTGCAATGGAATCCGCCGGGTATTGCCTGGTCCCACGATACTCCTGAGCAGAATCCCCGTGCTCCCAACGTGAACTTGTTTCAATTGGGAACAATTTGAGACACTCAAACACATCTTTGTGGGATTAGTTATAGTGGGACCATGCATTCAAGCCGTATCAAACCCGCTAGATACATGGTTTCCCCCTTGTAGATCTACTATCTAGAGCTTCAACGACACCCCGACTGCTTGTTATTGACTACCGTGGCTCAATGCATGCATTATTATCACACCCCTGCACCGCTCATTGTCCATGTTCGCTATTTTCCAAAAGGAGATAATAGCCGCCGGTCCAACGAAATTCGATGTAGGTTAGGCTGTACCGTCCATGTATGTTCTATTTTAGTGTGCTAATATATATTTTCGCGCAGCCTCGTTTGCAAGAAAAAGCAACGTTCGAGAGGGGAACCTTGATATCGTCCGCTACGGCGCTTATAGCAAATCCTTTAAATCGATACCGTTCCCACCAGGTTCTATGTTCTTTTCGTTCTTAGACATTTTATCATCACTCTCTTTGTACAAGATCGGTTTTCTTACTAATAATACCGATCTTCAAAGTCTCGCTCTGCATCTCGTGTTTTCTATACCGCGTACACCAGCTCCCTTTTCAGGATTTAGTTTCTCGTATTCAAGATACACCCTATTATATCTCACTTCGATATCGCGCGGCCTACTCGATTTAAGCGGCCATGGCCAATACACATTCCAAAGATTGTGGTACGACCATGAGTCGTTCTACGGTTTAGGTAAATTATATATCTTTCTAACTTGTTCGATCTCTACTTTGAGTAGCGTCTCTTTACATAAAGGAAAGGTTGCTTTTAGTTTCTGCTACTAACCACAGACCAAACTGCTCGCTACCAGGGTTTCGTCTCCGAGTCTCACAAGCGCAGTACATCGTGCTAGGATGGATCATATCTTGCCTAACATTCTGGCTCATCCTTCGCCTCCTCCGATTCATTCAACTATTCCGGCTAATCGTAAAGCTGTACCGACACGTGATTCAAGCTCAACGTAACTCCGAAAGCTACTCAGAAAAAGACGACAGCCTTCGCATGTCCGTAAGCTACGACGAAGACACCGCCACCTACAATTTCGAAAACACCGACTACGAGGCCGACTCCAAATCCGCTATAGCTATGGTATACCCAGTCCCAGGATTACCCCTTTGCGTGTCGGAGGGGGATTCTTCCGAACGAGCAGCGGCTTCTTAATTGCTTCCGTGATCATGAGCTACTTCATCGCCAGGCTCGTGTACGGTCTCATCGACGGCGGCAACTGGAGTACCATACTCAAAGACTGTTGCCCGCAGAGCGTGAGCGAGGAATATGTGTACAGCCGCAGGTTCGAGTCTCCAGAGGTAGTGCACGAGCGGGCGGAGCTAGCGAGGCGGGTCGATTCATACGTCGAACGGTGCTACAACAACAATTCGCTACGGCGCTCGATCCTTTGTGCAAATGGTACGCCCGCGGAAGTATCTCGTACACCGCTACCAGCAATACCGTTTGTCCGTTCGAAGATATGTCGATGTGCTGGCAAGGCGACGATTCCGGATTCTCGCTCGACACGGGATACCAAAGTGTGGCTGAGCTCGGCATCAACGCGGAACCCCGCTTCGTTTTCAGGCGACAGCTGCAGGGTGTGCCGATGAAGATCAATGCGACCAGCTCGTTGACGACTTTGGAGTTCGAGTACGGCGAGATCGCGCGGTATATCAGGGTTAGGGGCGAGAAAGGGTGTGGCTTACCGTTTCCGAGGACTCGGCTACGATGAGGCAGATTTCACTACTGGGGATCCGTACATATACCAATACACGTAAGTTCGTTATTTCACTACTCTAAAGCGACTCGGTCTAACAATATCATTCATAGCACTCGAACCCACATCTCCCGAGAAGGCTCGGTTTGGATGCCGCATCCCGATGTATACGGAACAAAGTGGGTCGACGCAGTCACACTGGTCCTCATATCGGCGGTAACTCCATCCTTCACGAGGAACCGCAGATGGATCCGATCTACCCCGCCTCCTTCAACATATCCGACGACGACGGCGAAGAGGATAGGGAATACTATTTCAAGGCGTAACAGCTGGACAGTTTCTCGGACTTGTCGAAAAGCAGGAGATATGCGACACACGGACCGGAAAGTGCTGGAGCTCCTTCTTTTCCCCGGACGAAGTTCTATTTTACGACCAAAAAGCGAACGAAACGAATTTTTACAACGATCTCGACGACGAGGGAAAGGCTATTTTAACACGGTTTTCTATACGCTTAAGGCGTCGCTAGCAAGTAACTTCTTCGAGCAGGATGTCGCGCCTACTATGGCCAACCGGAACGTCGACAACGGGGAGGCCTTACGCACTGACGATGACCTGTGGAAGAAGGAGGTTACCAAGGCTTTCGAGTGGATGCTTGCGGAGCGCAGATCAGATGGCCGACGCCGCGAGGGGAGAAACCCAAGGAATCCCGTTCTACGAGAAAGGAGCTCTCAACGATCAGCGAAGGATTACTTGCGGCCGTCGCGGTTTTGTTAAAGTCATGTCGACGGATATGGACGCGCTGAACATCCAGCTATCGATTTTGGGATTATACCTGACTGCCCTCGGTGCGATCTTCCTTGCGATGTCACTTCTATATAGGAGAGACATGGCCCTTTTCAAAGCGTCGATCTGGTTTGATCGTCTTTCGAGGAGAGTCACCAGCGTTTTTCTTCCTTCCGATGACGAAGATGGAGAACGGCCGTTTTACAGAAGGAATCCCTGCGTGGCAACATTCTTTACCTTTCTTCTCCTCCTCGCGGTGGTTTCGCTTTTTGTGTTCCTTTGGCTCTGGAGTGATGGCTTTACCGTCTGTAAAAATCTACTTTGCAGACCTCGAGTCTAATGCTCCAGAATTTAACCTTTGTTCCTGCTAGATTGTTTATTTGTAGCCTGTTTACTGTTTAGCATATTTTATTGTTTCTGGTCTGTTTCCGCTCTAGAATTCCTTAGTTTGGGACCCTAAGACATTCCTATCTTGCTGTTTTCCTAGCTTATATTTTCCCTCATTTCCTTCCTTCCCATTTTCCGGCGTTAAATGTATAACATAGCTTGAGCTAAATATCACTTCGTGTTCATCTCCATAACCATAGCAATGTGAACACAATTATTTTCATGATAAGGCCTTTGAGTGCTAGGGAAGTTTGCCACCAAGGCCTGTCAGACGAGAAAATAAGGCGATTACTTTTGCATTTGAATATTATATGCACACCAGTTACTTTTTCGTGATCTATGCGCAAGTTTCATAAATTGATCGTACCGTAATTTCTCGATTTACAAAGTTATCAGGTTTTTTGCAAGTGGTTCTCTAACCGGAAACGTTGCTCAGTCTGCATGATTTCCTCCAAGTCACCTCTATCGAAAATAATAACAAAGGCCTCGTGTGAAGACCTATCATCCTCTGAACTTACTTCGAACCTTTTCCATTTTTCCATACACTTGTTTTTGCGTTCTCTAGAGCTTGTGTGGTTACTCTCTTGACTTTTGGATTCAATCCCTTAGCCGCTTTGACAACATCTAAATCCCCTTTCAGATGGTTATCAACCTCTTGCCGTTTCTTTTCGCTTATTAATTTCACCTCAGGTTTTTTATTTCCATTGTTTCTGTTAGATTTCCCTTTGTCCGATTTACCGCTGCCAGGTTTCTTATTATTGTTCTTCTTTCCATTTACTACTCTAGTTTTAGTGAATACTCTGAGCGATTCTTCAGCGCTCCTACCGCAAGTATCACTATCTTCAAACTCCCCGCTAGAACCATTGTCAGGACATCGAACGATGCTTCTTTCTTAACGCCGAAATGACGTGCGCTGGCCATGATTTTCCAGAATCGAGTCTTGATTCTGAGAGCTTCTGAAACGATAGGTTCTAAAGTATTCAATTTTTCTTGTAGTTACCGGTGGTATTCAGCTATGATGGCTTGAAACCTCTTTGTAAGGAAGTAACTTTCTTGAAAATTATCCTGAGGACGTTGAGATATCTAAATAAAAAAGGAAGAAAGCAGAAAACCCACCGACGACTCTGGCAGAACATAGATATATAAGTATTTGTTATTCTCAAATACGTCATATCCCATACCACATATATCGTTTCAAATCATTCCCGTGTTACCTCGAGTTCGAAGAACCTTCAATCCACGTCATTCAATAATCAAAGATACCGTAGAGCGTGTATTGCTGACAGGCTCGGCATGTTGTCCTTGAACCTCAGTCAGCGCACTGAATCCCCAGGTTACCATTTGGGATCCTATCTTGTGGGAAGTTGATTACGAATCTGTAGTCAAACCCACGTCAAGCATTGGTGTGTATTTCCGAGTCATTTTTAAATCGCACGAGTAACAAAATACATTATGACTAAATAAGCCCGTGTATCTATCGAAACTTCTAGGAAATGTAATTGACAATAAACTTTTGCCGAATGTATATTTGAGCAAGATCACGAAAACAATCCCATTCGAATAAAAGGATCAAAGAGGTTAGTTCTGGTTCTTAGTATCTCATCGGAAGGGTAGTTATCTTAGGCCTCGATCTACATACCGATTTACTTGATACATCTATCTATTAGCTTTATGTAGCTTTCAAGTTGCTTTAAATATTTTTGATATGCTTCTCGTATAAGCTTAAAATACATTGGTAAAGTCTCAGAGTGAACAAAGACGTGCAAATCCTTCAGCACGACCCGACTCAGAAACTGCAAAGTTTACATAACTCTTTTCCGGGAGCTTTACAAACATACGGCAGATGCTGTTATAGTGTTGTTTGACTACCATCTAAGGATATTCCTTTAGGGACCTCTACAACTTAAAGATATATTCTAATTTATAATGTTACAGACTCTTAGTGAACACGAAGGTCTCATTCTAAGTTTACGCGGATAATTATATTTTTTTCTATACCGATTTGCCTGCTTACGTTTTGCGAAAGGGTCGAGAGCGTGCGGGCTATTTCAAGACGAGGTAAAGCCGAGAAACAAGATCTACGTAGTAACGCCCTCGATACATATAACACTATAAAAGTGCGCGTGAGGTTTTATAGACTGTTACCAATCCGCACTCTATAGGTTTCTGTCACTGAAATATAGAGGGCAGTATCGTTTAAGATCGACGCTGTTCATAAGGGTTTTTTTTTTTGTTTTTTTTTTTACAAATGGCATATATACTTGATGTTTGCTATCACTTGTTGTGATTTCGAAGATCAATTAATGGAGGATTTGAAGCGTTAGGCACGTCCAAAATGATAGATATCATACTCGATGAAAAGCAGCTGGACCGGAGCGTGCAGGATTTGCCAAGCCGCATTATAGCACGCCCAAAGGCTTGTAGGTTTATATAACTCACTTCAAGTTCTCGCCGTTTAACCAATAACATTTCTGGTTCGGTGTTATGGTAAGCTCAACTTCACCCGAGCATCGCATCTGTATTAGTCATAAGCTAACGTTCAGTAATAGTCCGAGTTGGTTAGTAACCTCGTCGTTCCGCCTCAGTCAAAATAAACCCGACTAACAAAATCCACAGGTCTAAGGAGTGCGACTCAAGTTTCTCACAACTTGCTGGTCTCTGATTAGCTGATTTCGCATGTCGCAAGACGCAAGGGTTCGAATCCCTTTGGCACCACTATTTTTTTTTCCATTTTTTTTCGTAACCTTCACCACTTTTCTAAAATGCAACTATATTTTTTTTCTATATAATGGATGACTCTAAGGCCATCGTTGATGATCATGCATGTATAATAAGTTCTAATGAGTATTATGAGTAATATTCGTTTTTTATTTTTATTTTTATTTTTATTTTTATCTTTATTTTCATGTTTTATCTCGTGAAGTTTATCATGTCGTCGGTTGTAGTCGAAACAATAAACACTACAACGTCGCAATGTAATGCTGTCTTTAGTTTCCGAAAGATAACAAGGAATCGTATAAATACCATATAGGCCGTACGATTTGAAGTCTGTTAGATCATACGTTCTCAAACAATTGCAAGAACATATTAGAATAGGGCAGTTCAGATATGAAACATTCTATTCTATTGGTTCATTGAGCATTTACTAAACACGCTTCTTCTCTACTTGTATATATCAAATTCATGAGTCTACGTCTCTCAGTCCTCAAAGGAAAAGGAATAGCGGGTACAACTCGCCTACCCGAACTGTGAATTTGTCAAAGGGATTGGAAGCCAAGCCTTTTTTAATTTTGGCTTTGTATGCGATGTACTATCCTGGACAGAAAGGCGTACTCGGATATGAGCAGGCAGTTTATGAAGCTCTCATGAAAAGGCCTTGCTATGGAAAGAGCAGAATCGCAGACATATGATCGCAATCGATCGGCGTTCTACTAATGAGACAGCTTGTTGCAGCTTATTAGATAAAAAATTGCCCTTCTTAATCTAACGGTGTTACGTTTCTGAACACCAGACGATCGACGCTATCGATATCGCAGGTACCCTTAATAAACGATCGTAATATAAAATAAATGCAATTTACTATCGTGGAGCTAGGATCCTACATTGCACGTTGCACTACATCGGCCCAAGAGCCAGGAAAGAAAGAAAGAAATAGAGCCACGTATTATAGCTCAAGGATAATGTGTCTATACAAGGCGGGATACGAGTAGTGTGAACATGCCTACCTTCCACGATGTCAAGGTTGCTAGCAATCCTCGGATTGGATCCCGTTTCATGGAGTATAAACGTCAAGTTTGCGATTAGCTCGGCAAAAGCTAGAAATGGTCAGCAAATCCTCCAATAGAGGAATGTCCGTGCCCATTATCAATCTTACGACGGTATTTTAAATAATGCGGTGGTCTACATGTTCCCATAAAGGGTTAATTTTCTTTTCTACTCTTTTCAACGGTTACGAAACATAATCCTTGACATCGTCTACGGCTAGCTCCTGCATCGTTGAATCCCGCGGAGAATTTTTTCTCGTGAACAGGTTGAGGACTTCATGAGTTCATCTAATCTAACTCTACGTCGTAAATTAACGATCTTCTCGACAAAGCTTTAAAGCCCGCCATGATATCATGGGATCCTTGACGTCAAAAAAACTCCTGCATCGTAACACCAGCTTTAAAATAAGGGCCCAAAAGGCAGCAAGGTTCTCCAGAAATTAAAATTATTATTGATCGATCAACGTGCTGGTGGTACCATAAGGGCCACCCTAGAACGCTACCATACACCTTTTTCCCGAGCGGACCAAGAAACGCTCGGTGCCAGCTTTCAAGTTCGGTCTGGTACGATAATCGCCCGGAGAAATACCGAATGTGTACTTTCGGTCCGATGTATCATACAGATTGGAGACCGAGATTTGTGGGTTTTAACGGCGACGGATTTTTTTGCCTATTCTGTGACTCAATGGACGGCGTTCATATTATGAAGACTTCCCGAACCCGCACGGTAAGGTTGACTTTTAAAATCCCCTTCCTCGGTTAGCTCGAAGCGTCGGAGATATCACGTTAGATAGTTTCAAGAAAAGTTTCAATCGTGACATCTGATCAGAAACGGCGAACAGCGCAACGGAGATAGACTAGATCTTCACGTCGGACGTAATTTGTACCTAAAACTTTTTTATATCTGGGTAGCAGAAGAGGAGCATATCGCTAACGAAGCCAATGACGCGCGATTCCGCAAAAGCAGACCAGAATCGAGGATCAAGATTTTATAATTAAGGGTCCGGTTCGAGGATTAACAGCTAAAATTTCGAGATCTTGTTTTTCTAGTTAACGTGGGGGGGTTGATCTTTATTACAGGTGGAGAGCTGGTTAGCTAGAAAATATACAAAAGCGGTTGGCTCGGTATATACCGCATGACGGTGCGATGGTAGTTGCCTGTATCTGACCGCGGACGGGTACAAGGCAGCTTCGTGAGGATTTTGACGACAATGGTCCTCATTTAACTCCCGCAACGGCTTGACAAGGATAGCCAACCTGGAAATAGAGCAATAGGAAACGTTTTCTGTTTGAAGGACGTAGATCGCTCGGATACTCGCGTAAAACAAATTCATCCAATGGCACAGAAAACGCTTTGTATCCCCCGAAACCAGTCATTCACGATCGGATTGTTTATACCTCCTCGGAGATGTTCAGAAAGGATGCGATATCAGATACACAATCCGCAATCTTTCTCAACGCGTATACCGTATGTACCAGTTCATCTCCGGGACAGGAGGGCCCTTATTTGCCACCTTCATGCTGCCACGCTTCGAAACCATGTTACGATATGGTAGAGCAGAGAGCTTCGCTGCAGCTTGGACCATGATCCCGGAGGAGCTACCAACCGAGGCACGATGGATGAAGCAATGCTAGGACGAGAGCCTTGACCAGGAATAAAACGTCGCGATCGAGATAATAGAGTCCTTGTTCGAACAAGATGATGGACGAACCCAGTTAGATAACATCATAATCGTCCTCGTCCGCCGGCACAGATTGGTAACATAAACAGTGCTCCCTTAATTTAACTTTCTGGCTTATAATTTACCTCCTCGTGACGCTGAAAAATGAGGCGAGAGAAGTCTTTATCTAGCTAATCCGTGTATCGACATCCAAGCAATGAGATTAGTAGATACGATCCAATAGTAGCTAGCTCAACAAGGAGAGGTCAAGGAGGTCACGGAGAGATCGTCGAGCGAGGTATATTCTCGTATCTGAATGAAGCTATATGGATACCAGTCATATTCCTTTCTACAATTATTAATTCTAATAACAATCTCTTGGAAGTGAGAGACTTCTCGGCAAATGAGGTGAGCGTGAGGGGTAAATGGCACGACGGCGCACTGGGTCATATCGCGCGAGCCTTGGTGAACATGCATTGCTATTCGCAATTAAGCAAATCCTAAGACCGGCGTTTCTAAAACGATCAATTGCTCTTGGACTGGCAACTAGTTTCCTTTCCGAAGGGTTGAGGGGCGAAAATAGGAACTAGGACAGAAGAGATCCGGGGCGGAAGCTTCTCACGGATTGAGCTGGAAGAAAAAGAAGAATTCTAAGCTTGGAAGGCGATTCCTTTTGCTACCGTGGAAAGCTTGCTATACTGCTCATTGCGAGCCCCGTATCAGCCTTCAAAGTCGGTCACCGCCCTGCTACCAGCCCTCTAGACTATTAATGAGGCCGCAAATACAAGAAATTGAGCCTTGAAAACAACCTAACTTCACGCGCATATAGTTAATTGACAATGTATCGCAGATTTTTCCAATCATTCTTAACACGGTAGCCTCTAATACAAGCCAACAATAAAGATGCAATCGCACGTAGTCCTCACGGACAGCTTCTCACAGTTCTATGCATGCCATAGCTGTTCCATTACTAAACTCTTAGTTATAAGCTATATGTACGGGACATTTTGAGCGACAAAACATGAGGTATATGTTTCGCTTTGAACTAATTATACTCCATACAATACAGCATCATAGCTGTATTCATCAATAAACGGCGATCGGCCACTCAGAAATCAATGAGATTTTGTGAATTAAACCAAGCCAAAAGCTCAGAGCTGTTGGCGCCGGAGGATCAAAGCTAGCACACCAATGATTGATCCAGAAAAGCTTAAACCCCGCTTTTCAAAGCTCACAGATCGACCGAAATTTGCGCCAGCAGGGCGGCCAACGCCCTCTGAAAATCCTCAGCAGGAAAAAATCACTCAATGGGTGCTTTTATCCCTTAAAAAAAGCTATTGGCAGAAAAAAAAAAATTAAGACGATAAAATAAGAACCGAAAGCCTTTTTTCTGGAACGTTCGGATATAGCAATTCCTCATCTGAGCCCAAATATTGGGTCCACGTTGTTCATGCAGGTGTGAGGGAAATTAAACGCTGTAACGAAAAAAGAAGAGAAAGGGAAAAAATCAAGAGATTAGCGGCTCGCATGAAGTGGAGAATTCTTTTTGACATGTCATCACTCTTCTTTGCTGGAAAAACGCATGTTCAGCCTCGTTTTGGTTCCAGCGATCTAAAATAAAAACACAAGCGAGAATAACGTATAATCCCTCGCCAGCAAGCACGTTAGCAAGGAGCTCTCTTAATTAAGCTTAAGTTAATGCCTGTTAGCTAGCTACTCTAGAGCTAATAAAAAATTCGGATGAAAGCCGGAGATTGGTGAACTGGTTTAATCTCTCTATTACGAGATAGATTCCTGTAATTGTGCGACGAAAAAAAAAAAAAAAAAAAAATGGGGAGAAAAAATTTGGTGGAGGTGTGGAGAAGCTGGAGACAGCCCTATGAGGAGCTAGGAATGCTGGAAACCGAGTATGCAGGTTTACGTTTACTGCATTGATTATTAGGCGGCCGGGTTTTTTCTTGAGACCTTTTCTTTCGTGTTCGGAAGAGGAAGAAATCGGAGGATTGGAGGATCCGAAGACCACACGGCATTGACTGAAGCTCGGGAAGGTCGCTCGCTTGACCTTGCAAGGCAGAAGCCGTAGTAGAGGAAGAAATGTCACGTACAGACACGCAAAGGAAAGGCTTCCAGCGACACCAGCTATCCTGCAGGTTCGGCCAGCATTTCGTGCGAAAAGTAAAAGTCAATGGCCGTGAAAGCTATTCTGGGTTCCTGAAGAGTTTTGGAAGGAGAATATTTGCGAATGATTTTCGTGCACCGGAAGGTTGCCAGTAATAGGCACCCAACTACCAGGTGTTTAAGCGAGCGGGTGCCCACATTTCCTTCGTTTCTGGACGCAAAACAACGGCAACGCAGGGTGTTGTTTGGCTTTCTAGGCTGGCGACATTTTTGCGTGCGTGTCGGCCTTACGGGAGACACAGCCGCAAGACGCTCGTTTCTGGGTTCTGAGACCTCGAAAAAGTGGGACCCCACAGTTCGGAATTTGGAAGCAAAGTCTAAACCCTTGTGGAAGGAATCCAAAACAAGAAGGATATTAGTAAAAAATGATTGAGCCTGTTCATGACAGAATAAGCTGTGGGAGGCTGGTTCTAGGCACCTACTCGTATATCTGTTCCTTGATGAAGGCTGGAAGAATCATGTTCGTTTTGGTTCCACGCAGGACCAATCCTAGCTAGGTAGAGCCGTCGGCCAGCTCCTATCACGACCTGCGAGTGAAGCTTCGAATTGGGAAACAATCGGTGCGAATGGACCCAATTGAGTCGGTGGTTTTGTCTAACGATGCATGCACAGTTGCTAGCTGCATTTCGCCCGGCGCAAAATTATCCGGCGCTTCCCACAACTTTTCCCTGATGGCGAAGTGCTTGGTGCTTATCAGCGTGAGGATCGCTTTTCTGCCTGGTGCATGACGATGCTCGCAAGCAAAAGACCTCGGCGAACAGATAAATGTTAACGATTCATGAACAAATAGATATTAGCAATATTAAAGATAACAGAACAATTGGAACCAAGTCACACGACCAATAGTGAAATCCCGCGAACCTGTCTGCTGGAGTTGTTTCGCAACTATGACATTGCTCTCGCGGTTTGCTGCTAGCTCTTTTTCAATGAGGAAAACGCCGCGGAGATTCGCCGTTTAAAAATGGGACCCTTGGCTTTTACACAGCCGGCTACATTTTGCATCTGCAGCCCAGGTGCGACCACCAAAAATAAATTTGGGCCGTTGGAAGCCGTCGCGATAGCTTCGCGAATAATTGAAAAAGTTCCTTTGGTCCGTTAGCTTGGCTCCTCTCTTAACTATTCAATTCTTATCGTCGCCTGAACCCGGCATTGAACCAAAGTGGAGGGCTTGAATGTCGAAAACTGCCGGAGCTTTTCTCGAAACGAAGGGAACAAAGAAGCGAAAAGCCTTGGCTGTATACATACATACGCTCTGGTACCCTTCTCCCAAAGATATCAGTCGGGCCGTGGATCCGGCTGCTCTAGCATAACTATAGCTATCCA
Organism: Pezizomycotina sp. ARF18; assembly: GCA_002224055.1. Taxonomy (NCBI): domain Eukaryota; kingdom Fungi; phylum Ascomycota; species Pezizomycotina sp. ARF18. The sequence goes on from AZLU01000029.1 coordinate 249,909, forward strand.
ACGCTGAGAGGTTCGCGATCTTTCGAGATGGAAGTGAGACCGACGCGCACATGTGACCATCGTGTTGGAACCGAGGAAGATCGTCACGTAAATCGTTATCGCCAGCTGCAAAAGTGGCAGTGAGGATTTGGAAAACGGTTAGCTTCGCGAATCCCCACGCGGCTTGCTTTTCAAAAGCTTGAGTGCGAATCAACTGCAACATCGTGAAGATGGAAACTTTTGCAAGGAGGAGCTCAATCGCGCGGCGAGTATCCGAAGGTCCAGTTGGTAAATAGTTGTAATTGAGAGACGATGAATGAATGGAAGTTTTGATGAAGTTGAGGATAGTTCACGATGATGAGAATGGCAAGAATGTTTGAATATCCACAGTCGGTCGCTACTACCTAAAAGAAAAAAAATAATTGAATTAAAAATAAATGAAATCAAAATAATTAATTTTGCCATACTAAAAAATAAATAAATAAATAAATAAATAAATAAAAATAAATTAATTTATTTGAGCTCCTCCTCATACTACAGTGACCAAACAAACAAACAAATCGATCACGATACCTCCATCATTCACCATCATCGCCATCGCCGTCGCTATCATTGCTCAGAGACGGCGAAGATTTCCGACAACCAACCAAAGACTGTCGCACGAAACCTCCCCTAGCAAATCGAGCAATTCAGGTACGGAAACCGTTAGTCGTTTATTTGTTCACTCCCTGCAAGATCTCATCTACTGGCGTCATTTTGGCCGCCGCTAATTGTCCCACGCGGAGACGCCGGGGCTTTTGCTCTAGGGGGAAGCATCCATGCGTCTTGCCAAACTAGCGAAACCCTGCCGGGGCTCTCACTTCAGTTGGCTTCACACCTTTGCTGCTTTTCCAACGTTGATGATATCGCGCAATACTCGCATTGACGGTTCCCCTTCGCGTGGTAATTGATGGTCCTTCGGTCATATGCCAACATTTCACGATCAACGATGGAAGCTGGTTGCAACGGTAACTTTTCTCCCCCATTAATTGACAAAAATTTTATTGACCTACTCAAACAGAGGAAAAATCCCCGAGTTATTTTCTAGCTCTGACGGAGGGAGTCATCAAGCGGCTAATCAAACCGTCTTTAGCTTTTTTAGGATCACGACCGTGCAAAAGAATCCTTTCATTTTACGCCAGCTTCCTCAAACTTTCTTCAGGTTCATGAATGGTGTAAGGGTGCCAGGCTGGCGGGAGATTCTTTTCGAGGTGATCTTTCATCTCATATTTTCCTGGGCATCTCGCATGGAAGCCGTTTCGAATGCTGTTCGCGCATATGACCAGTGTTTCGTTGCGCTTTTTTGAGTGCTTTTTGCCTCTGGGCTGAGATTGCGGAGTGCTTCCAATTAAAGCAGCCTGCTGGGGTGCTGTTCGCTTAACTGTCAGAAAACGCCTTTGTGGCCTGGCTCGGCCAAATGGCAAATTTGCCTCAAGGGTGCTTCAATATTCAGGCACGATATTTCCCGGAGAAATCGGAAAATCGGCGTGGATTTGGGGGTTGAGGTCATTAGCAATGATGCGAGTCCAGCCGCTCCTGAATGCACTGAACATGAGGACAGTATTTTTACCTATCATGTCAAATTTTAGGAGATCGCGAGCTGATTTTGTCTTACTCTTGTGAATCCATTTTAGGCACAATTGATTACGGAACTTCCGGCAACTACAAAACGAAGCCGCGAAATTCCAGAGATAAGACGAAAGTGCCAAACAACCAAAAAAAAAAAAAAAAAGAACCTTGAGATACACGAGCTCGAGGCCAACGATGTTAGCAACTCGGCTATGTTGGACAAAGATCTCTATCCTTGATATAGATACGAATGGGAAGAGGATCACAAAGAAAGCAAAAAGAATCGTCCACGTTGGCGGCAGAGCATTGTTTGATTTGTTTAATTGATCTTCGTGAACCTCTAACTGATTAAACAAAACAAGAATAGAAAGAAAACCGCTGACCACGACATAACGGAAGCGACCGATATTGAGAGCCTTTTCAGGAAATGAAACCCAGCTCTAAGAACGTGTCACAGTATTTATCATTTATTACAAGGGCAGATCTTGATTAAGGTACATGTTTTTATTGCGATATCAGTGTGAAGATATTATTAAATCTTGGTTTTTGGACGTTATCAATTGGGAGGAATGAGTAATAATAACCGGTCTCTGCGCTCATTGCCTATTGAAGGATCCTTGGACCCCCGACCGTCGGCCTTTGCATTATTTGTTAGCCTGTCCAGGTTTTTATCCAGTTACGTTGGTTTTGTGCTCGCTCTCGGCCACTTTCAGTTTAAACGTCGATCAGCGACCGCTAACGGATTATCATCCCTTCTCGGACCCCGCGGCTCTCTCGGGAAATTGTTCCTGGCAGCGAATAGAATGCTCGTTTCTATTTTTCGCAAAGGCAGACAAAGAATCGCCGAACTGAATCTGGCACTCTGGTCCCTCGAGTCTCGACCGTGTGAAATCACATACCGAAACGTTCCAAAAAGAGATGGGCCCCACACTTATATCACATCGCGACAAGGTTATTGTCGCTTTTGTGGAAGCTGTCGCGATAGCCTATAAAAGTATGTACATTTCGAAATCATACTCCATACAAATGGTGGGATGGTTACGATCTTTTTGCTTGGGTTGTATTCCAAATTAATAAAACCCTTAACTATTATTGCCCAGCTTCACACGCCCCTTGGTGTGTGCGTGCTATCGGGGACAAGGAGGGAAAAGCAAGCTGCAATGCCCAGCCAATCCTCCTTGGCGTGGCAGATTTGGCTGCCTACGTGTCCAATGTACACGTACACACGTTTTTTGCCGTCGAGATACAAACTACCAGATTCCGAATGCTGGCAGTGCCTTGGGAGTTGGCTTGAGTCTTATTCCTTGAAACGCTGTTGCAAGCAGGGAATTTAGTAATAACTACATTGTTATTATTATTACTATTATTTCCTCTTCTCGCAACTGCTATACAACAATAACACTACATTAGGATCCGTCTTTTCGTGTCCCTTGAGGGGTTATACTCCCTAGTATATCTGTTGCGGTTCCCACGATATCGAGGACACTCCCTATCATGCGGCTTATACCTGGAGGACCCAAAAAGCGTGTTCGAGGGGATCTTTTGGGGGTCTTAGTTGCCTGTGTGGGGAAGTGACGGGCCTTCCGGGACGAGAGTAAGATGGCGTCCTCTTGTCCAATGAAAATCCCCTTCTTCTCGAAAATAGGGCAGCCAATAGGGAGCGAATGCCACTTCAAATGTGCCCTCCCTACTTTTCCTCCTACCCCAGCAAAGCAGTCCTCAGAATGCCTTGCTCTGGTTCCAAGGAGGAGAAGAGCACAGGCTTCCGTTGCTTTTTCGACGAGGATTTGTACTGTGGATACTGGTGTCCACTGTCAAGCAGCAAACTTTTGGGTGAAGCCCTGTTTTTCAAACTCTTTTTCACTTATTTTATTTTTCTATTTTTATTTGTTATTTTTTTATTTATTATTTTTTATTTATTACTTTTTATTATTACTTTTTTATTTATTATTTTTTTATTTATTATTTTTTTTATTTATTATTTTTTTTATCTTATTTCCCCTCTCACGATTTCCTGTGCTTGTCTGTCCACTTTTTTTTTTAGGACTCCTCCAAGGGTCAAGGTACGTACCCAGCAGTACTTTGTACGAGCCTGAAACCCTGGTGGGAAAAGCAAGCAGTAGTACCCGCTACTCTCCCTTTTCTCTTGCTCCCTCTTCCTCCTCCTATTACTTGGGGGCTCGCGGATCTATCTATCTTCAAGTCCTTCGCGGATTATTCGATAACGTAACGTCAAGCCTCTCGGGAGGACAGACACATCACCAACCACACACACTTCTTTTTCTTTTTACAAAAAGGAAGAAAAGAGGAATGATCGGCCTATTAAAGAAAAGATACCTGGCGACGGGCGAACAACGCTGAACACCAACCTAGACTTATCCCCACCACGAACGCACCCTTGCCCAGTTTTTATAAAAGAAGGGAGATCACCCAGTTCTGGACGGACTTTTGGTTTGTTTTCTGGACGTTTGCCTCTCTAGTACTTTTAACGAGCGGTCCATAACTTCTTTTCTATCATCGTGTAGCCAAAGGAAGTCATGTCATTTGTTTCTTACTACAATACAAACGCCCTTGCACTAATTAAGATATTAAAGGTTCCCTAACAAACGACTATCATTCTCTATTTCAATTCTATACGCCTCTTTTTCAAAGACGATTCATTTGTTTGCAAATTTTTCTACTCGACTAACAGTTTAGCCCACTCTTGCACCGTACAAAGCTTTCAGTTTGTTTATTTGGTTGTATTGCAGGAGGAAAAACTCGAACTTGAGAAGGAATTATCAAGATTTTAATCGTCTCTTTTTAGCGTCTCGCTTCGCGACTGCTCCAGCATTCTCACAGCCGATCTATCATTGATAATCATCACCAAAGCGAATTTTCATTCCTGCGACTTTTTCTTTCCTCTAATCAAGCAACAAGGGAAAGGATCTCCAACAACAATCTCCTTTACTTTCAATATATCGACATTCTCTTTCCGTCTTTTCAGCATTCGTCTGTCATCAGTAACCCTGCTCAGAAATAACACCTTCGAAGTGTGCTCTGAAGAAACCAAGAAACCAAAACAACTCACACCTTTATCTATCCGCCTATTGTTAAGAGTAAAGAAGAAGAAAGGAAGAAAACATCCAAAGCTTATTGCAAAGAAGATCTAAGAGTCTCCACGATGGCTGCAAACCTCCTGGGTCATCTCGAGCGAGATTTCCAGGAGTTTAAAGTCCGCTTTAAGAGAGATCGCGGGATGAGTATGATGAGGAGGAGTGCAGCAAACGCTTCAAACGCACCGTGAGCGATGCACTCGAAGCTTTTTTCAGGAGAGAACAAGCTGTTAGTGATCCCTAATACTTCTCCTTAATACTTTTTTCCTTTTCCGTCCTAGCACTTGAGGATTTTGAGGGTAAAGATTGGTTGGCGAAAATGTATTGATCTCGAGTGTGATCATCTGTACATCTGAAATTTTTTCTGTTTAATTTCGATATGTAGAATGAGAGCACCATATAAAGGCTGACACTCAAACAATATATAGTCTGTTGACGACGTCAGCAATGGAATGAACCGGTCCTCTCTGTCAGAATCCTTCGAACGAATACCTATAAGGTCCGGGTCTGCTCCTTGCAACCACCCGGTGTGCCGAAATCAGACTGTCTGTTCGCTGCCTAGGGTTGACCAGGCCATGAGCAGCGCTAACGCAACGCCGACCTCTCGCCCTATCGCGACCCCAATTTCTCCATCCGAGCTGATCAAGATGCGCGCTTCTAGCTTGGGGGATACGGCTACAGGTCGTCAAAGCCCTGCTAGCGGCAGCAATAATACCATCGACCCTTCAGCCCTTTCAAACACCCTCTTCAACTTGAATGGTCTTGTTATGGACGAGACCCCGAACGGCGATGCCAACTGGTCATCGGATCTCTCGTTCCAGAAGAACCATATCCAGGGTGCCATCCCTCGACGTGCTTACCCGCCAACGCCCCCTCTGGGATATCACAAATGTTGGCGAGCGGTAACAACAGGGGACTTCCTCCTGGCTTCTCCAACTTGCCTTTCGTGCGCCGGAGCCTCCCAACTCCGTCGGACAGAATGGAAACCCCGCTCTTCGCCCTCCGTTCCCACAGCAAGCCGCAGCCAAGACAGCTATTTCCACCAACGCTGCCGTCCCTTCTTTTGCAGGGGTAGGTAGCAACCCCGCCGGTGCCCCGAGTATGCCCGCTGTCCCTCCATCCATGGAATGGGATCTCGCTGGTACGTTCAGGGCTTCTCAGGAAGTAGGAGATAACCCTATGCTCGGGTTGGATCAACGCAAGTCGTCCATGATTTCACAGCCAAGAACCGGGCAGACTACACCGACGAGCACAACCTCATCGGCCTCCAAGCGCGACCAGCCCCAATCGCAGCAGCAACCGCTGCCACCTCAGCAATCCACCAACGGAAGTCAAAACTACCTCACTCGCGGTCTTCTGATTACCCCTGCAACCAGGACCCAGCAGCGCCGTTACAGGCGAGTGTACTGCACAGTTTGCCAGAAGCACCCTGAAGGTTTCCGTGGAGCCCACGAGCTCGAGCGCCATAACCAGCGAGAACACGGTACTTGCAAGGTGGTCTATTACACCATCGATATCAGCGATGACAAGAAATTCCTCTCCGCGTGCAAGAACTGCCGGCAGAAGAAGATCTACAACACCGATTACAACGCCGCGGCACACCTTAGAAGGTACCACTTCAACAAAAAGTTGAAGACCGACTCTAAGGAGGAGAAGGAGCGCAAATCAAACTCAGATCTGCCGCCGATGGAAGAGATCCGGAAATGGATGAGGAGGTGCAGGATCGACAAGACGAAGCTCAAGGACCAGAAGTTCCTTATCGACCAAGATGAAGCCATTGTTCCGGACATTGAAGATGAGGCCATCGGCGATGTCGATGCCATTGCCGTTGAGGAGCCTTCTTCCTTCTCGTCCACAACGCTTGATGACGACATGGAGAACGACGACAGTGAAGGCGAGGACCACGAGGACCAAGACACCACTGGCATCTTCTCCCAGGACCTCGAAATGGAACCTACGGACAACTACACCTTTGGCAACAACGGCGCCGCTTTCGCCATGGGCGGTATGAACGATACCTCGGATGGCTACGACTTCCTCCTGCCCCCTGACACCAACGCAATCTTCAAGGAACACATGCGCCAGATGGGCCTCAGCACAGCCCACCTCACTGCCATCTCTAACCTTTCCCTAACGCTGAACCCCTCGCGAATGGTGTCGGATCCTTCGGCACTGGAGACCTCGACAACTTCGACTTTGAGAACTCCTTCGAGAGCACAGCGATGGCTATAAGCGAAGACGCAGTCAACAACTGGTCGTTAGACTTTGACCTCAAGAACCATTGGTCTTTCAACTAGCGGTAATCTATTGCACCACAGATTACTCACCTGATTCTGCTTCATAAGCCAAGTCAAAAAGATCAGAACAGGGTTTCCTTTGTTTTGCTTTTCACTGCCCTCAAAAAGTCTGCTTTTCCGAAAATCAAAAAAAAAAAAAAAAAGATTCATCAAGCCAAGAGACAGAAGCAAAGGGGAAGAAGTCAATCTGAATGAGGAAGAGTTTCAAGACGGAACAGAGGAAGAGCCAAAAGCCTCACGCGCGCAAACGAGGCGATCAAAGAAAAATATTTCCGATGAGCCTTTTCACCACTCACCTTCACAGCGACAGCACCCGGACTATACGCCGGAACAATACAACACCATCTCATACCGGAGTTCGGCTTTTCCAATTTCCCAACAAGCAATTGCGAAAGTTCGATTTCGGTCGCGATGAGATGCCTGGCCAACCTAAGCAATCAAATCATCTATCGCAGACACCAACCAAAGCACTTGAAAGAACCGTCGCGGCTGCACTTTTCTGTCATCCATGGCCACCAGACGACCGCCCCCGCGGGGCACCTGCAACACTCTTTCTTTCTTTCTTTCTTTTTTTTTTTTACCACCGCTTCACGCCGATATGACCTCACGAGGGTTACGAGGGTTACGATCTTTTCCGCGATTCTATAAAATCGACCGCCTTTCGCCTCGAAACGATGTTCACTGTTCCTCTTCTTGTCTGCCATTCAGCACTTGAAGAATAACTCATCAAGTTATGATGGCATGTCCCGGGGTTTATCGGCACCAATCTCCACCTACTGAACAGTTACAATCACTACTATACATGCGCATTGCATTAATATCATCTCCATTTATTCACCGCACTATACGGCAAGGGAGTTTAAAGTCGACTTTTTTTTTTAATATAACGAAAAACCGGGCTTTCTTTTTTTTGGATTCAATTGGGCATATGCAGACACTATTTAAAGGGTAAAACCAGCTCTGGGGCCATGGCCAGAGCTGTATAATTGTTGCCATTTTGCAACATGCCGTTTTAACCCCTACCTACAATCGTTTTAATATCTAATACCCTCTCGCCATTAGGATTGAGAGGGGTTATGTAATGTTATGTTCGCTTCTTGTTTATACTAGAGGTGCGCATGTTATATATTACACTTATAATCATATATACTTTACACTAATAGGTATATATTGATTTTTCTCTGATCTCTATGATCAGTTTTATTCGGTTTTTTGTCATTACTTTATATTTAATCTGCTTTTTTATGGGTCTGATTTCTAACGTGCATGCAGTGTTTCTTGGGTTCTTTATATTTGGTTGCTATTATCGCTTGATTGTTTCATTGCTGAAGATTGTTTTACCTTGGGCAACTCTTACATCACGACACCGTGGAGTTATATTATCATCTCTTTTTTTCTTTGCATACCTTTTTGCTTCGTTCTTCCTATAAAGGTAAGGCGCTGTCAATGTTCTTCCGGGTGAAACTGACATGTGGCTCCCGCGGGAGCCATCTTCTCACTTCTGAGGAAAGGCATTGTGCCAAATCTTCCTTTTATCCTTTTTATTCAACCCCACTTTCTGTTTCCCGACGTGCTCTCTGGAGATTAGCTGTCCTGTTCTCAGCTGTTCGAAAATGTATGGTGTCTTTGGTGGAAGATCGCACAACGCTCACGCTCGTCTTCCCCAAACGCGACACCTATTTTGTGTCAATTACTTTGTTTTCATTTCTCCTACTTCTATCTCTACTCTCACAGATCGTCATAACCCCACTACCATCACTACCTTCCGCCTTCATCTTCACATCCTCAGATCTTGACGCATAGCCTTTTATCCAGGGTCAAACATCATCCTCATTTAAATGGCTTGGATGGCAAAGCCTGCGTTCATCTACTTATCATTATTTTAACCACGTCATCAAGCTCGGAGGGGCAGAAGCAGACAATTTCACAACAGGGGTTGAAAACGCAAAGGGAGAACGAGATTAGGACACAAATCCTCTCCCTTCCTATTTATTTCCAGGGAATCATTGATTTGTTGCTTGTTTACATTAATTTACCTTGTGCGATTCTATAAACCTGGGCGGTGTTTAAACTTTTTGTTTACAGCTACGGACGGGGTTTGAAAAAATTTGTTGCTTTTGTTTTACTCATTATCTGTACGAAGTCTACGATCAAACGGCTGGGAACATATTCATCACCTTTTTACATACAACATCAACTCAACACTTTCTCTCTTCACTCAAATGCTATAGACTCGTATCCCTGTTGATCAGGATATTCTTTTGCTCTATACACACCGAGGAAGTCGTTTCTTTGCATTGGGTTTTCACTTACATTGACGGAAATTCACCTTTTTTTTAACATATTTATATGGGGCGGTGTTTTCACTGGGAACAAAAAAAAGAACGGATAACGGAGTACTCTGTTTACTTTTTGCATTTTTTCATATTGGGTTTACTATCAATACCTCGTTTTAGCTTTTTACTGTTCGATGACAAGATTGGAGGAGCCAAAGACAAGATAAGAAGAAAAACGCCTGGCGCTGATAAGGGGGACAAGATTGGACTAAGTGTTTTTCTTTTTTGCTGTTATACCAGAACGATTTCTTATAATAGATGTCTATTTTAGAGAGAAAGGATAATAATCATGTTCATAAAGAAAAACCAATAAATAAAATAAAAAAAAAAACAATTCAACATTAACAACAAAAGGACACATTTCTGCTGTAGAGCTCCTCTTTCGAGACGGCGGTGCTTCCATCGAGGAGGATGGCTTTTTACTAGTTTCTTGTCGTTTTTGTGATACCTCACATATTGGATAAAGATGAGATGGCAGGAGATGTTTCTCCAGCGGCTAAGTTCCCCATTGACGATAAGAGAGGCTGCATTCTTACATGTGAACGAACACAAGGACAAGGGTTATATGCATGGAATATCTTGAAAAAGAGCATCGATGGGGGGTTTAAAATATAGCAGGATCGTACAAAGGGTCAACGTGGACTTGTGTTACAAAGGATCCCTCCCGATTTAGGAAAACACTCATCCATACAATATACGAAGCACTCATCTCCACAATATATATTTTTTTCGTATACGGCTTGCGCGATATCTGTGTAACGATCTCACGAGAAGAAGCTATGCTTATATGAGGAAGGACCCAAGACGAAATAAAACAAAAAGGCCCCCGACGTCGGAGTCGGCAGATCGTAACGATTTAGGAGGAAGCACGGATCGATGCATTTCTATTACTTCGTATTTTTGTTATTTAAGTTCTAAAGGATCTCCTGTAATCGTATCGTATCATATTTCTTGTATAAATTGTGCAAATGTGGCTAGCTGAATCCGGCCTTGATATCGAAACTTGTAACCCCAAGGGAAAGACATTTCGAAATTTCGAAATGGTAAATGGCATATGCAAGGTACGATCGTAATCTGTGCGCTGGCTGCGATGAACCATTGCACTAGAATTAGCTTATAATTGACTTTAGCTTTCCGTACGGTAAGTTACTAGCAACAATGTGTAGAAAGCCCCAGAATCTTGAAATTGGAAGCTTTAATATGTATATAATTCAAGGAGAATGTAGAAAAATAGACATGTATACGGAATTATAGACTTCTCCCTTTCCATCCTTGAAACATCTTGAATCTTACTTTCGGGAAGTTTGATCATAGCAAAAAGAACGTTAACCAGAAACAGAAGAAGATCAGGACAATCAATCTTGCAAATTCCACTTGCCTTTCCCCATGTTTCACCACCAGCATTGGAGAGAACCTGGCCACAGTAGCCACGAAGGCCATGGTCCTGCTTACATGACTCCCGCGTATACCGCTACCGGCCGCAGGGATGGTGCGCACCTCCTTTCAGGATACTCGAATCCGAGCCACACCCACGTCCACGAAAACGACCACGATCATGATCAACGGGAGAGCGCTCCCCATCCGGCGTCGCAGTACATCATCGACCGCGGGTACGAGCAAGATCAACATCAAGGGGATTACGCACACCACAATCACAGCCACATCCACCACAACACCCCGAAGCACAGGAAACAACTGTACACAGGCGTCCTCACTGCCAAAGCGTAAAGAACGAAGAGGACGACGACATCGATGAAAAGGACGCAAGGATAGCATCGCTCTCAGACGAGCTTAACAGGTCGAACCAGAGGCTCGTTTCGTTACAGGAGAGTTTATTTTCTACGAGGGGACATCTGGAGATCACGCAAGGGGAGCTGGATACCGCGCAGGGGATAATCAAGAGCCTTGAAGTGGCGAAGGGGGAGCTGGAGGAGAAGTGTAATTTGCTCGCGGACGATAAGACCTGGCTGGAGCAGAGTTGCAGGAACATGGCCGAGAGGGTGAAGACGCTGATGGATTGCAATGAAAGCCTGGAGGAGAAGTGCAAGAGGAAGAAGGAGAGGGTTACGATTTTGGAGCACGCGATGGGGCAGATGATCGACGAGATGTTGAAGGGGAGCCATGGGGGGGATGGAAATGTTTCTTGGCTTTATTACAGCGGGACGCGAGGTGCGAGGGAGAACTAAAGGCTTGAAACTTTTTTTCCCCACTAGTAAAGCAGCTATACATCATTGTTATTTATTTTTGTTATTAACAGACTGAGAAATATCCTAATTTACTGCTTGATTAGTTTCTAATAAAAGCTCCTAGTTCAAAGGCAATAGAGCGGGTCGCAGGGACTATTGCTCGTTATCATTAGTATCTAATAAGCAGAAGCCTTCATCCCGACGCCTGATAAGTCTAAAGTATCCCAAGAAATCACAGCGATGTCTACTCGATATCAAGGCTTCAAAAATGTATTTCAGTAATACTAATAGCAAAGGGATAAAGAGAACGGAATATATCTGTATGCTCTTTTAAATCTCACAAATTAGTCAAAGTGCTAAGCTAAAGCTATAACTGTATATCAATATCATGCCGAGTATAATCACAAATCCGGGCCTGAGGTTTGAGAAGCTCGGGCTCGGACATGGATAAAGTAACAAAGCTATTTCCATTTTAAAATCGAATAATATTTAATCCCATTTCACCGTCTATAGTTGATGGAAACTTGCGACGGTCTTCTAAGAGTTATCAGGAACTTTGACGCAATTAGCCGGTGACCATATTGTTAGTTACATTGGACGAAACCTCTATCGACCAAAGACTCAATTCTTTGGTGAGATATTTTGCAAACGAAAAGTAATATACTACCAGAATGGCAAGCAGAAGTGTGGGTTGTTAAACAATTACAGTTGAGAGTGTTGAGAATGGGCTTCTGGTACCGTACGGTATGGTTCATTATTGTGTGGCATTATAATATTATATGTTAATCCCGAGGCCAATTGGGAACATTTCTGTCCGCCAAAACCTTACGATTACAGGTTCTTGCTGGTCGCGGATACCTTACAGTATCACAAGAACACTCTGGAGTAATCTACGCAATTTGGAGGACACTGTTTATATAGAAAATGGCCAGCTGCTCCGCTCCGATTATTCGAAAATCTTCAAACCGAATGTCTAGAGAACCCATTTCCAACTGCTTATTGTCAAAAATCTTACTAAAGAGACCGAAAAATAAACAAGCAAGCCGACTAATGTATCAGCACCATCCCAAGAATTATTGTAATTTCTCAACGATTAAGAGTCAAGCAAAGCCATGTCTAGCTACGAAAGAATGCTTATCAGGCCAGAGACAGCGGCGACAACTCTTCGAACGAAGATAGTGGCAACGGCACTTCTACTATTAATAATAATGAAGGGCTGCGGAGAGTACCAGCGAACAGAATGGACAAAAAGAAGAAGGGAACATGTGCCCAAGGTAACCTCAGAATAATATCTCGAAAATCGAAAAATGAGAATAGCTAATGGGACAGCAGCGATCAAAGAAGAACACAGACAAGAATTATCTAGTCAAAAGAAGAAACTAGAACAATCAGAGCCGCGAGAGAAAGGATACAAAGAAATCTTTGAATGTTACCAAGAGGTTATCCGTGATCTTATTGATCGAAATAACAACCTGAAAGCCGCGAACAGGAGGCTACAGGATGATAATGATGCTTTGAAGGAATTGGTAGGCATGACGAGGGATCAGTTGGAGGAGGCGCTGGGGGCCGATTAAGAGATTGATACGCTGAAACCATAGACTTTTACTGATTAATATGTGTTTTGTTAACCTGAAAATTTCTAGCCATGGTCTTCTGCTTGATAAGTTAGACTGATAACACCAGCTTTGACCAAATTTCCGTTGAAACATTTCCTAAGTGACGATAGTTTTTGTTGCCGGTGCATTTTGCGACTAAAAATGTAATATAATGCCAACTAGTAGAACGGTAAACTGAGGCTTGCGCCGTGGAATAGCTACAGTTCTCGGTGGAAACGTCAACGTTGGAAGAAGGTGGGTTGAGACAAGCTGTAATGCCACGATTCGTTATGCTAGCTTCAAGTCCGATAGATATCGTAGCCGGCCTGTCAATGCTGTATAATCCATAGGAACCTGTTGCTCATGGACAATTCACTTTCGGGGTATCTTGGAAATCACTGTAGTCTAGTATAATTGGGCGAGGTAAACTATTTTGTCAGCACTATATGTATCTCGCTGCTAGCCTCTTGCCTCTCGCCTTCTGTGTATTTTAGAACGCTATTTCCATCACAAAACCGTTTCCCATCTTGAACACCGGAAAACTCGAAATCTAACTTGGCCGCATGCAAACACTGACGACGCGGCCAAAACTCGAATTAACTGAGAATCGAAGCACAATCTCTGGAAATCATTGTTGAAAAACATTCCTTCTCGCTTCTAGCAGCGGAATACCACAGGAGATAATCGATAATACTTCCAGCGGAGAAGAGGAAGCGTCAACCTCGAAACCAGTCCCACTATCTATATTCAACCCCTTCAGTAAAAGCGACAAGGGTAAATCTAACAATAATAAAAACGATGCGAGTGAAAAGAGAGCTGAAAAGACACTGCGAGAGTTGATAGCCGGCTTGGAAAATGATGTGAAGAAGGTTAAAACATTGAGGAAAACGTATCGAGATACCCTAAAGAAAGTTGACAAAGAGAGGAATAAATTTACAGAGGATAAAAGAAAACTTATTGAGAAAGAAAATCGAAAAGACGAGATAAAACGCCTCAAGGGTGAAAATAAGGAGTTGGAAAAAGCCCCGAAGGAGTCCCAGAAGAGGGCCGGAAGGGGTTCGAAGCAGCCTCCTTGGTATTCATAGCTCCAAGAAGCGACCCAAAACCACAAAATCCTTTTTTCACAAGGAAGAACTGTAGTCTCAGAGACATTTCGATACTTCTACCTAAAGACCTAGTTTGAAATAAGACCTTTGACCTACGGCAATCAAATAACGTCGTGGTTAAGTTACGAGACTCGTGCATGAGTGGCGAACAAAGGACTGGCAAGTAGACGATGATATTTATACGTGGTAGGGTTTGTGAGCAAGTTCGATAGTTTACCGATAGGCAGAGTGGAGTGACTCAAGTATTCCACGTGGAAATCAACTAATACTTAACATATAATTCCGTCAAATAGTAAGAGCGGTCTACGATTTATGACGAAGTTTGTCTGTTGTGGATGTTGCCGTTGAATTTAGTTGCTGCTGCTGCTGCTACTGTCAAGTTGTCACAACTAAAAGAAGCTGGGACGAGAAAAAAGGAGACGAAAAAATTAAAAATTAAAAATTAAAAAAAAAAAAAAATAGATCAAGAAGTGGGGTGAGCCGTGAGACTCGGACCTTGGTCCTCACAGCTGAAGCTGGAGATCCTAAAGGTAGACTAAGCTTATACCATTCCCTTAGGAGAGCTGGTGGTGAAAGCCTCTCCTTCAAGAGGACTAGATAAACCAATTGCATTCAGACTCATTCTTCGTCCGATCTTTTTTTTTTTTTCCCTTAGATAAACAATAAAATCAAATCATTTCGTCCAGCCCTTCCTCCCTTTTATAAACCCATCAAACGACCACTAAGTAACATATTCTCTTCCTCCGGCCTCACCCACCTCCATCCTCACTATCTCCATGCTGTCACCAAGATAGTCACGTACGCCCATCTAAGCTCTATTCTACTTCTCCCGGATCGTGGTTTGACGGTTTGGCTACAGATATGACTGAGTGGGAGATCGATGCGAAGTCCAAATGATGAAGGACAATTCCTGTCGCTGATCGGACTGACGCTCACGACGGAAGAAGGGATACGGCAGAGGACCATGATAAAACTGCAAAGGAGGCTTGTGATGGGATGGAACAAGCACAGGTCCACGTTGTCAATAGAGATTGATCATATATATATTACGCAATCTGAGGAGGTGACGCCGTTAAGAGAAGGATCTACTTACATCAACTACGAGGACGTCAAGTACGACAACAAAAGGTGGGTGGCCCGAGGGCCACCATTTGGGGAAAAAAGCACTCTCGAACTCATTCATTTTGGCGCAGTTTACTCGACCAGGGTTTTTTTCCCCCCGTAAAGAGCCAAATCCCGAATTTTGGGCGATGTACTAACCTCATTCCTCGCTCAGTCACCTGTGGGAGCTGCACCTCTGGCGCCGCGTGTTTTGGGGGGTTTCTCACCCTCCCGGATGGAGACGGATACTCCGAGGTTTCTAGTGACTACCAGAGATGGCAGCAACGTTTTTGCTACCCATATGGGCACTATGGCTCTTTCGTTCGACATTGACGGTGTTCGTGTCGACGAATACTTTTCTTAGGTCTTTTACTGCCCAGCGTTCGGTTCTCACAAACTCATTTCCGTAGGTCAACTTGTGGAACAGTATGGCGTCTCTTTTCAGGGCAATTCCAGTGGAATGCGATACTAAGACAGGGAGGGCCGTCTCTTCTGCGCTCGTCGCCAAGGTCGTATGTTCCCAATAATGATGCGAGATGATCAGCCAACGACGAATATTACCGGTCAAGGAAGCTGGAGAGGAGGTATGCAAAATCCGACAGCTTGATGGTTATTTCTTATAGGTGCACGTGATACTAACAGCATTTTTCTTCCTACATACGCAGTTCGACTTTGTCCGCAAACGCATCTTGCTGCGCGTTCTGTGGTTCAGCGAAGTCGCCCCAAAGAGACCTGGAAAAAGGTCCTCCTGCGAGAGGTCCCGCAAAGAGTATGCCCGCGAGGACGCAAACCCGCTTGGCGTACTGGTCATAACAAGGATGTGTACACCACCTGCATTTGGAAATACTTGGGCCCACACGCCGAGGCAGACCATGCGATAGGGTGCCTGAAGCTAAAAGACAATGGTAGGTGGTTCAAAGTTCCTTCTTCTTAAAAGCGCTTAATTATTAGGAAAAACGTTTTCGCTTACATTATTCTTCAATAGGTATCCCGCTACTTGTTCCCGAAAAACAACTTACAAAGAAAGAAAGAAGGAAAGATCTTGTGTGCCTTCTGTGCGGAATGGAGGTTTTCGGAGGCCAAAGCTGACGGAAAGACTCGATACGACAAGTGTCAATACGGAACCCTTCCAAGCATTCCAACATCATAAAAGGACGACAAGCGCGCCGATTATCCACAAAGTTACGCATCCGGGAGCAGCGAATATCTTGACGCCAACTCTCCCAGCATGGTGTCCTCCCCATTATATGAGGCACAAAGTGACTCGTTTGATGGCTGGTTTTGGGCCTAACCCATTCCAATCTACTAACCAACAGGCGGAACACTACGAACAGCTGCTAGGTCTCAATAAAACAAACAGAATTTTAACTCCTTCACGTAGAGCAATACCGACGCTAGAGAAGCCCACCATCATTGATGACGACGCGGTGGTCTCATAACGTTGGTGCTAGACTGTTACTTGCTTCTCATAAGAGTCATAACTCGAGCAAGGATAATCTTTCCTTTCCTATCCTTAATTCATAAGGTTCCGTTTCAATTTTCCTTCTTTCAGTTTGGGTTTGATGTATCTTGTTCCAAATTAGCCACATTAGATTTTGAGTTTATAGCACTTTCAAAAAGATTGTATGCGATGCATCTTTTGATTTGATTCTTAACTTGTATTTTGCCGTACTTAAGCAAAGCTTACTATTTATCGGCTTTTATTCTTTAATTTTTTCCACATCTCCTTAGGAAGTCCTGCTTAACAGCTATCTACTTTCCTTGCCTGGATTTTCTTACTTTCACTTCGTATATAATCAAGCATTCCCTTTTTTGCCAAACTTCAGGGATTTCCGCAATCTTTTTATTCATACATAAATATATAGAGATTTTTATAGAGAAACACAAACGATATATCGTAAAAGGTCCACACCCATGGCTAGTTAGTGCCCTTAGTTCAAATCCTAAAATGAGTATGACGGTGCTGCGGCGCTTTTAACATCTGAGAGAGTGAATAACGTGTGCTCAACTAGTAGAAAACGAAAAGGTCTTGATCTCAACATTCGAAGCTATAAACATGGCCGAAGTCGGTATATTTCATAGCTAGAACTCGCTTTCTTGGAGAGAGCAATGAGATCCTTCGAGGTGAAAATGAGACAAAGGAGCAGGAGTGGTAGAAAGCATGCCTCTTTGACCAGACACGTCGTCTACGCACGTACGTGTGATATAGGCGTGCAGTGGACTACTAGGCAATTTCTTTTTTCTTGTTTTTTGTTTTTGAAAAAAAAAAAAAAAAAAAGAGAGAGACTAATAATGGTAACTTAAAAGCCAAGTCCCTGCTCAAAGGGTCTAAATTCTACAACTGTTCATCTTTTTCACTAACAAACAGACCGACTGTATTCACGATATAGAATGCGACCTTTCCAATATTCTATCCAGCACTCCTTTTACTCACATACACATCCAATATCAATGAATCAACGCCTCTCTTTCGTAGAACCATGCACCTAAATATACTCTATACACGTACCCTCTGTAGGAAGCCGGAAACCCTGTTACACATATTACGCTCAAACAGTCCTACTCGGCGGCTGTATTACCAAATCTCGAGTTCGTGATCTGATAAACTTGGTCAGTTTCGGTAACCGTGAAGTGTTCATCAACATGGCTGTATCATAAGGATTTCCACCGAATAGCTATACCTCAAAAAGTACAATGCGCACGGCATAGTGTTGCTGTACTGCAACTCGCAATGACGAGGATAATTGATACGAAACTTGCCCCCTTTTTTTGGTGGAGGGCACGATACCAATCAATCGTTCCAAGCTAAATATTACGTAGTAGAAACTAGCAGAACTTTTTGTAATCATTCCGGTTCCATACGATTCCATCAATTGACACCAACGACTATAAACCGAATCGATACGCTGCATAGATTCTTAAATCAAGATTGGAAATTCTATGCTATAGTTAGTCTACCATCGCAAAAATGATGCTAAAGCAGTGGCTGGGATGTATTCAGCACCTTTCCAAGCAAAGACAGCTGGTATATCGCCATTTCAGGGCCAGGAAGCGCGCCTGATACACAATAATGAGACTTCTTCCTGCTATAAGTCAGCAGGGGTTGTCGAGTCGTTCTACATCATTTAGGCTGCCCTCCGATGCATTGCCTTGTAGTTTACTCAGCATTATCTTTATAACAACTAGTTTCCTCTATTATAAGGCGTGGGCACATTACGTGAAAGACACTATGTAGCAGACCGACAGCTACCGATTAAAGCTTCAGTCTCATATTTAAAGGCTCGAGACTCACCGAAGTAGTGTATGGAAATAACCGCCAAAAGGAGCGACTGATACTCAGGTGGGTAACTAGCCTTTCAATCGGAAGTGGTCCTACCCTATAACATTTGAACCATTACGCCGCTCGAAATTTACTGGAATAATATTTTCGGAGCGTTCCGAAGCTGAACTTATAAACTCTTGCCTCTTACGTACGGGCCGTTATGCGAATCCGAAATGGCGCATATCCGCATAAGACAGCTAGTTCGTAATCGGATTTTAGGGTCTATAATCTTAAAGCCGGATGCAGAATCACTCAATGTCATCACACTATTCCCTACATCCTGTAAGAAGCTAAGTTTGCGCAGGCGTGTAAATCTCTGTTTTACGGCCATGTAGAGTACAAGCGTGAAAGGCACCGCTCTCATAACCAATAATGCAGCGGACTTGAGACATTAGCCGTCGCATATCAGAATATCGAACAGAAAGAACCGACCCAGAAGCCCACACGCCGTTTGCCTACGTGTACTATATTCCGTAATGCGTAAAAGACTTAAGTATTTTAACACTTCCCGCGCCATAAGTGTTTTGAGAAGACGGTACATCTCGGCGCGGGGATAAATTTGGTACCCTGTTGCATACGATCCAGTTGATGCAGTCAGAGGCCGATATAAAAACTATTACAATCCGCAGAAGATAGTGCCTGCACCTCCAGTCGCAAATGCATTCACCGTGTCATACATCATTGTCTTATCCTTACAATAGAGGCCATAAGACTCCTCTCTGACAAAGCTTCTCAAGAGGTAAAAATCTTTACGGAGGCCTTTCATACTCTCAAATGCGCTTGTTTTCGTGCCACCGTATACGCTACACTCAAAGCCAACATAGATATTAGTGGCTAGAAAGATACCTACTTCTTTCCCGGTCTTTCCCCAATAGCCTTAGCTACCAAATCCTTCTCCAATTTTTTTTGGCTTGACCGAGAATGTAACTGAATTAATGGTATATCAATATTTAATGAGCTGATGCGATGATGCGGCCGATAGTAAACGCACTAAATGGAGATACTCGGACAAAGGGATAGCTAACGGTTCTACAGGTTCGACAGTGAATGACAAAAGATAAACACAAGAGGTACTTAAAGCGTGAATACGTCATCTACTGTCATTTTCAAGTATGGAAGTTAATCGTAGCTCTTCCATTGAACAGTAGCCACTTAAGTTCATATATGACCAATTCACCTGTAGAGGCCAGAGGACGATATAGATATTTAACATCTTTTCCATTATTAATCGGTTTCTATACATAAAACAGATTGCGAGCAAGTCACAAAGCTGCAGCGAGTGGCCATACACCACAAAGAGCCTGCGAAATTGCAGGGGATCATAATGTTCTCCCATGATTTCACCTTTGGCGTGCGTGAATTGGCAGCTTCGTGCTCATATTGGAGAGAGTTGAAAGAAGCGGGGAGTTTTAGTAATCGGTGTAAGATATCCCATACCATTATCGTGGATAGAAAGGTTAACGCCGTATAATATGCAAACGTACATAGGATTGGTATAACCCAAAGGAAACTAAGACGTGAATCGTAGATAAAATACAGTGTCCATCAGGTTTTGCTTCCAAAATGTTTTCCTATAACAAAGATAGTATCCGCCCATGAGAATAATCACAAACGAAACAGCTGAAACGTAAACTATAGTCCCTACTTAATAACCCTGCTAGGAACCACGTATGACGAGGCGGACGACGGTAACCGTGCCAGCGGATGGAACTTCTCAAGCTCACTGTCCGCTTCTATCGTCAACCTCCTAACTTCAGGGCCTTCCTGGTCATCGCGGTACCCGTCATGCGTTCCCCCTCCAGTTCCACCGTTCCCATTTCCGTTAAGCCGGTGCCCGCACGCTTCGGAGCCGACTCATTACCACTCCCCGACCTCGACCGCGACCACAGGGTCCCGCTGGCTACCCTTCTGGCCAGCTTCCACCTCCCCAGCACCCGCAGCTGCGGTATACATATCACGAGTATCACAGTCGGCAGCTGGAAGATTTGGAGGATCATTATTACGAAGTTCCAGCCGGGCGTGCTTAGATATTTATCGCCGCTACCAGAGATGATGGAAACGCCGATGAAAGCACCCCACATGGCGACGTTGAGGAAGCCGATCGCGAACATAGACGCCGCGCCGAGCTTCTGCAGCGCGTCGAGGTTTTTAAGTTGGAAGATTATAAATATGGGTATTATGAAAACTATTTTGGAGAAGTTGAAACGCAAAGATTAGCTATAAAGTGTCAAACGGATAATCGAGATGAGAAAATGGGAGCTTCGCGTCTTTCCCATTTTTTTTTTTTTTTTTTGGCCGTAAATGAGACTCGTCCTGTACTAATAATCCTTTTTTTCTTGTATTTACCTAAAATATCCGTCAAGGCCAGGTATATAGGGCCTATGTACTGCGTTGGACTCTGACGACAATCCGGCAAAGGCGACCTGTCGGCTCGTAAATAAAAATACGACTGTTAGAAATTAAAAACCCGATGTGTGTTCGAACTACTACAGTTGAGAGGCTTGTACCAGAACTCGCGAGTGGGCTTTGGATAGCACATAAAGGCGGAAAACTTGAGCAGCATCGCGATTCCGCCCGCGATCAGGATGACCCAGGAGAAGACAATGAGCCAGAATATTTTCGGGAAGTGGCGGCGAGGGCAGAAATCGTGGTATATGAGCAGCAACAGGGCTTTGCAGGCGACGATTCCTACGGGCCATGTGAATCTACTGACGAAGACAATCTAAAGATAATGATAAAGTATACTGATTAACATAGACCTTGTAAGACATATTCAAGACGCCTAGGGACGCTTCAAACGTATCCCGATAACTGACTAACTTAGGAGATAAAAGGAAAATGAAATCAAGAATTATTTCGCATTCACCGGCAAAGGGATTGATGCATGAAAACGGCAAGGGGGAAAAAAAATCGTGATTAAGTAAAACAAGGATAGGCTTACGATGAATTCCTTTCTAAGAAGTGACACTGGCATCTGACTCTTCCGGTACGTGCCGTCATAGTACTGGAAGATGCCCATCTTCCACTCAACAGTTGAGACAATGACGTAGGCGAGGTTCGTGAATCCGGCGAGGACTATCAACAACTCCCTCCACCGTCGATGAACGTAGTCACTCAACCTGACGTAAACCCTTATCCAGACCAACAAGAGGCATATAATAGCGAGGACCCATTGTATTATCTTTGAAGACAGATGCCTTATTTAGTTTCCCAACGTTAAATGCTTTTTAAATATAAGATTGATCACTTACGACGTGAACGTCAGCGTTCGTCATGGTCGTGTTAGGCGGGCCACCTCTCGTTATAAGTTAGGTGCGAACATGAAGCAAACGCTGCAAGACAAGTGAACGGCCCCGATGCTAGAGAAATGTGGGACGGCGGCTTAAGATTGTTCCATATTATACAAACGATAATAGTGGGAGGCGTTCAGGCAACGAGTATATATATGATATTATACTCTATACAATGCAACGGAAAAACTCAAAGCTTTCTGAAGAAAAGGGGTGGGGGCCGCTTTACTTATTACCGTCAAGCTTACGCTCTTGTTTATAATTATAAAAACGATCATGCTATACTTATTATAAGATGGCTTCACCAGTTGTCAGACAAACCAAATTGTCAACGCAAAAGTGTGACGATCTGGTCGACGATGCACTAGTATTTTCGTGTTTGCCCTGCCTAGCCAGAGAGAGCTTAGTGGCTCGTATTCGGCTATTTTGGGGAACTTTTCGAGTTCCCGCGGCCCCGCCTCGAGGTGGAAGGATAAGTATCATCAAGAGCTACAGACGGAGATAAATGTTTCCATAACGAACGGAATATCTTTATTCCTCTTTCAACCTTAAAATTATCCTCACTGTCTTAGGAATCGATTATTTCACTTTTCCATTCTTCGTTCATGATCGCATGCTCTTAAGAAAACTGCAAATGATCTTATAGAAATAAAAGGAAATGAGGAAAAGAGTGATCTTACAAACAAAAGAAACGGCGGTGTGCACTGTGTGGAAATTGGGGAGGCGAATTTGGAGATTTCCACCCTACGATCGGCTGGTCGCTTTCGAAACCCGTATAACCGACTGGGTCTCGTACCACATTGGGGCGATCGTCTCGCTTCTTCTTCCACTAGCTTTTACCCCCCCTATGCACTAAAGATAAGCCGAAGGTGCGTTCTCGATCCGCGACCCAGTCGCCCAGTGTATACACTATACGTGAGGTGCGCGCGCCGCAGCCTGTCGGGTTCCGTCTAGGAAGCCGCTCCAGGGAGTTAGTTTCCATCCGTGAGGGTCTTATTCAACATAACACTCTGCAAAACGGTGAGATCTCGTCGGATCAGCGACAAAATCTTCATACTTAGTCAAAAAGCGGCGAAGATCGTAGGCATTATTTACTAGGGAAACACGCTCACTAAGAGGACAGGCATTTTCGCGTGCTAGGTGGCATTATCAACGAAATTTGATATTATAAACAATTATTTGTTAATGTAATTTATTATATTTATTATTTTATTAATTTTGAATAGAGATTTAAAATAAATATAGACTATAGCACCTTCGCGAGACTGACAATATTACAACCGGCAACCATTTCTTTCCCTCTAAAATTAAATCGATAATTATTCAGTTTTCTATAATAAAGAGCGTTTTAGTAGGTAGCTTGCTCACGTTCAAGATACAACTTACTCCGATAATATAATAACTAGTTAAGATTATCGTCTACCGAAGATCCCGCTCATTATCGCTACACCTTGTAGATAAAATTACGAGTCCGGAGAGGACGACCGAATACGGGAGGAGGAAAAGTGACAAACCATATTATACCGGTTTAGCATATCAATATTCAGGTTATCCTGCTTCCCTCATACATTTCATGACAAGGATTTTGAGCTTAAAGTCTTTTCGGTCACCAAAGGAACGTCGGCATCGTATACAGACCGCTATTGATCAACTTAGAAGCCCCAAGCTGAGGCCAAACACTGTTTATTTCCTATTCTCTGCGCTCTAGACGTTTCTTAGTCACAAAGAGGAAACGATATTGAGACCTAGTTAAGGCCACCATTCCCCTCGTACGATAAGCTTAAAGAACCCAGCGTGCGTAACATTCTCCAGAAAACGCTGGACTGCCCGATATCAATTGCCCACTATTGTTCAATGAAGCGCAGGTTAAATTACTGGTTTCATTTCCTCGCACCAGAAAGACAAAAACCGTATATCAAAAGCGACAAAGATGCTTCCAGACTGCTCTGCAGTCCTCTTGAAAGAAAACCCGTCGACCATAACTAGCAGACGAATGACGGGAGAACGGGTACAGTGAATACGAAGAGACCCAAAGTTCAATCATATTCAAATTACGACGCGGCAAGCCTCGGCGTCATAGCGATCGAAATTTGGCGCGCATTTGTAGTGTCTCTGGCTGAATCACACCTCAAGTCATAGAGAGTGTATTACGTCGAAGAAAAGCTCCGCGATATTACTTGATCTATGACGGCCTGAATGACGGCCTGAGTATGAGAAGAAAAGGAAGATATTCAACGATCTAAAACTTGCGCTTCCCGTATAACAATACCAGTGATAAAGACGCCATGTCGAGGCGAACCGTACGCGAGGACCGTTAGTCCTTTCGCATATTAGTATCGTGACGGCGGCCTGAGAAACTGTATTGCGGCAATCCATTTCCAAGGATAAAACGTAGCATCGATATTGGTATTATTAATGTAGAAAAGCAATGGATTAGATGTAATGTATCGACGGGCACATATCCCGGGCATGTTTAAGTCACATTCAAGTGCCTCGTCGTCATTGTAATGAGGTTCGTCTAGGCGTACTTAGGGATATTCTTCACGAAATCGAGATTACTAGCAGTTATATGAACACTATTTACTTCCAGGACGTGACGCGTGGTGCTACTTTATTCATTCCTTTATTTTTAAATGACTGCAGAGCGATAAAGGACGCTCCGATCGAGCAGCCACCGGCGTTGGATCACGTTGCTATTACGGTTAACACCTAATCCGTTGTCGGTCGTATTCCAGCGTAACGAATGTGACCGCGTGCCCGATAACAGATGGTAGTAAAAATGAGATGAAATAGAGACAAGATAATCGAAGATGAAGAAGAGAAAGGGCAGCGATCCTCCACCACCGCGAACATATTACTGTTTCATGAAAAGTCGTCCCTACGCAGCAATCATACAAAAGAACCTAGGCGCGTGTTACTAGGGCGTAAAGTCTTAAGACTATGCATAAAAACAAAACTGACAGAAAGAGGGAGAAAACGTGTAAACTATCTAGATTGACGATACAAAAGCATGATTCTGGCAAAAAAATTCGACGTTGTAGCTATCTCGATTCATGGGCTGAACACCACCGCATAACCGTGCTACTCAAAGATGACGGCCAGGTAAAAAGAGCGTCGCTAGCAAACGCAAATGCACCAAACATATTTAGTAGAGTGTTTCGAACCTCGGATAGAATTATCTAGAAAGCTACACTGTCTCTAGAACGCCAAATGCCGATAAAAATTCGAAATCAACGGAAGTCCACTATTTATCGCTCCAATACAGACTCCAAGGTTACCGAACCCAACGCGTGATATTCTGGCTATCAGATAAACAACCGTCCTAAGAGAAAGCCTGTCCTCAAACGCAATATAATTGACACTTGCATTAAAAACATGTCTACATTTACTACGACGATATATTTCGTAGCAATATCTAACTTCCAACTTCCTACCGGGGCCCCATAATTTAACACTGTGGGTTTTTGGACAGGCGATAGAGATCCTATTATTTTTGAGAAAGCTCACGTGCGATGTCATCTAATCCTTTAACGCGCCAGAAAATACTGTAGTCGACATACTCAAGGTATAAATGCCGCCCTGTTTGGTTCATAATGAGTGCAAAATCAGACCTACTCTCACCCTAGCGATAAATCGCACCGTACGCAGAGCCACGTCATATAGAACTAACTAGGCTTACGTCCGAATATACTATCGCAGTCTACTTCCCACAATGCGATATTCGAAATAAAAATGAAATCCAACACCTGGAGCTCAGATATTCCCCCCGTCGATAGCTAACCGTAAAGGGGTATAGGGAAGAAAGTAGGATGTCTGGGTTGGGAGCATAATGAATTGAACAGATTTCCAAAAACGACACATATAGACTCACAGCTTATACGTTCCCACTATTTGGCGACAAAATAGTACGTGAATGTAATGCATGCGTCATTCTCCCGTCAAGTCCAGTTGTGATCATAGAAACCCCCACCCATCACGAAGAGAACACCCCGCCCGATAGTATTTCTCTTACTCGTTGTGTAGCCGCAAGGACGATACTCAACGGCGACTCTCCGGGTCGGGCTGCTGCCATATCAAGAGAAAAACGAAGAAGTACTTCACAGTGACCAAATGCCAGGACATAAGCAGCGAGACCATTCACAAACCATAAAGCCAACATTGTTATCGTCAGATATTAAAGAGCGAAAAATTGGCAATAAACATAGTTTAATTCCCGGCGGAAATGCCTACCGTATTAGAGGAAGTGCACAGCAAACTAAAGACACCCTAAGAGAATTATAAGGACTGCAACGTAAGGGCGAAAGTCGCGCTAAGCCATAGCTATCAGATAGGCGAGACACTTGCGATATTCTCTTTATTGCAACTCCAAGGCCCGAGACCTCCCGAGGCTTCTGCGAAGTCTCTCTTACTTTTGACTACTCCGAAGTCAAGGCATCCTTCACGAATAATCTCATGGCTTATAGATCGCTTCCTACTCCCTATATAAAAACATCACGTTATCCTTCGCGAGTGATCCAGGCATTAATCCATAGCAATTCCACTATCCCTAGAGAAGCCTGCTCTGCACATAGAACTACAAAGCAAATACTCCTTCGAAATGCTGAGGCAGACGGCGCGCACTTCACAAAAGGATCTAACAGACTCCGCAGAACAACCGATAACCCCACCAGAAGCATCTTACAACGATCAACGGCACTGTGCGTATTACTAGCAGCGTGAAAACACCTCGAGATAAAAATCCTGTGTCAACTTACACCGAGCATACTATTTACGGTACTATGAAGCCACAACGACAGACACCTCATAGTACAAAGTCGCTACCCCCCCCGCGTTTCATACACAAAACATATCTAGAACGAAGACAATCAGATGTAGGAACATAAGCCACCGTTTCAAAATAAGTAAGAAGGAAGAGAGAAATAAATATTTAACGATACCGACTGCAAACAGCGCATACTAATCAAAATCGTATCAAATACTGTCGGGATGATAAACCCGGTAAACGAACAAGGTACCGAGTAGGAAGCGGAATAATATGAAGACAATAGACACAGGAAATTTTGATAACGAAAGGTGGCGCCGCTATAAACGCTAAAGGCGAGCAGCGCAAACGAATGGAACATTCAAGCCACATAATAACGCCAATTCAAACGATCAAAGCTTCCGCCTTAGAGCATAAACACATCTAAAAAGTACGCAGGAAGAGAGAGATATTCATCAACTACGAACAAATGGCTCATACTAATCTAAAACGCATCTCTCGCGCATAATTTCGGAAAGATAAAACCCTTTCCATGAACAAGGAAAGGAAATAGGCTAAGGGGATGACGCAGAGAAGATATCAGACACAGACAGAGAGAATTAAAAAGGCGAGGTTGAGATAAACATTTAAAGACGAGGTAGTTTCAAACGAACCAATCTTCTACGCCATACACGAAACAAAATCCACACCGTTTCGGGAGCTATATAGAGAGAAATAAGATTTAGCTAAAGTCAACCTCTGATAGTAAACCGAAAAATTACCGGTGGCGTACGTTTGGAGAGACATAAAACCGAAGCTACAAACGAAGAAGTGAATAAACCGAGAGGAGGAAAAGGATATGACACACGGACAAGATCAGAACCAATAGGCGCTTTACCAGAAAACCCCAAGACGGTGCCAG
Source organism: Pezizomycotina sp. ARF18 (assembly GCA_002224055.1). Taxonomy (NCBI): domain Eukaryota; kingdom Fungi; phylum Ascomycota; species Pezizomycotina sp. ARF18. The sequence continues at coordinate 277,487 of AZLU01000029.1, forward strand.
TTCAAAACAAATCGACATTCCAAACCATACAAGAACAGATGTATACCTTTAAAACGTCAGCTGAACATATAAACACCAGATACGAAAAAGAGAAATCATGTTTGACAAACAGCGGGGGAGCACTCTCTTCCATATACAACTGAAGCCAATTGGACCGCATGATATCTGGATATTAAAAAGATCTGCACGCCAACAAAAAAAAAGGTGATAGATAGAGCGAGAGGAGGAGAGGATACTAGATATGTACAGAATGGGAAATGTACGTCGACGTATAAATATCTATGACGAGGCACCTTCGAAATCAACTTCGGGAATCTAGTCATATAAAAAAAAAAAAATAAAAAAAAATAAAAAAAAAAAAAAACGAACTATATTCCGTTAGAACCCCAAATCGACGCATAAAGCACCGTCTCAGGCAGTATGAAGAGAAGGAGAAAAGATTTATAATTGCGTCAAAGACGAGGGGACTCTCACTAATTAAACAAAATACCATTCACACAAAAGCCGACGTCACAAATAAAACAGGAGCGAGAAGTAGAGGATATGAGAGGCTCTTGCATCGGAGGAAGTATGCGCAAGCGCTAAAGACGACGCAGTGTGAGCAGAACACAATGTACCGTACAAGACATACAAAAACAAATTTATCCCCATCGAACCTCGGCCTGACGTATAAACACCAGTTAATGCAGATAGAACCCATATTTACCACGGCAAGGAAGACTACCTTCCGTTCTATAATAACTGAACAAAATTAACTCCGGCGAACATTACGGAGTCGATAACCCGTGATCAAGGACAAGGAAAGGGAATAGAGTGAGAAGAGGAATGGGAATTGGATACGAGACATGTACAGAAATCGGAAATAGAAGACGACATGCTCATAAACACCTGACACGATTCACCGCGAAACAAATCCCCAATGTTTAATCCATAACGCAAAACAAGTTGTTTCGGTCGAGACACGATGTGGAAACGTAAACGTACGTTCAAAGACGTAGACCAAAAAAGCTCATATTTAGCCAGATACAATCAAGACGAAAAACCGCGCAAAACATAACTGCGAAGTAGTCAAAGACTATCTTGAACGCATGAAACAGGACGGCGGCATAAAGTCGACGCGCACAAACAAAGATTAGGGATATAGAGCGACAGGAGATATGAGAGGGCAAGGGGTAGTAAGGAGCATACGAGCCATCGGCAGCTTTAGAAACCATAAAGGCACCGGCAAAATATAAAAACATCGAAGACCGACTTGAACCGCTTCTATAGAATTTACGAAAGGTTCCAACCGTTGAAGGGATGTCATAATTCATATCAAAATATAATGCCCCAAACCAGGGAGGGAAGGAACGCTCACAGCTATTGACAAGAAATACTCGTGAGAGACGAAGTGCAAACATAACATTCACTGATACAACAATCAAATATACCGTCGAAAACATCGGTTGGGAAGATAAACACAATCTCATCAAGTATGAAAAGCAGGCGCGATGGGATATTTAACAGCGAGAAAGGCTGTCCGTGATAATTAATTCACAAAATCAACTGTACCGCCGACTCCATAAGTACCTCTCTCAAGCAGGACTTTATAAGTCGAGAAAGATGAGGAAGAGGATATGAGGCGTTCGCAGCCGGCGAGTTCTGAAATGAGATTGACATCAAGCTATAACCAGCTAAGACGAGAGGATGCCCAAATAAACACCACTCAATACAACTGATATATTAACATCTCTCAAACTTCAGATTTCAATCCCCTCATGTGCACGGAAAAAAGGCTAGTATCATAAGCATTTAGAGGAAAGGCGAGTGCAAAGACGATACTCGAGTGTAAAGCAGCTGGCGACACGAGTATACCTAGTCGATGTATGATAAAACAAATTAAAAAGCATCTGAGGTCTCTGTCTCTCCTACATAAAGAAGAGGCTTCAGACGTCTAGAGCCGCTGACCATATCAAAGATGTGCTCAAGTAATGTCAAATTTCCTTTTTTTTTAAAACCAAAAAAAAAAAAAAAAGAAAAGAAAAGAAAAGAAAATGATATAACAAAATTCTGCAGGTCCGTGTTACGTACAAGTGGTTCATTTTTTTTGCAAATACAACAAAGTAAAAAACTGGAAATACATGACCGGGATATAGAACACAGGATAGAAACTAGAGTAAATATAATAAGGTAGTTTTGTTGTCGTGATAACGTAATATAACAAGCTTCTTCTCTCAACATTTTCCTTCGTAGTAATTTTGACTTTCAATCGTGCCGCCATAAAATTGTCTCTTCTTTTTTTCGTGATAACTTGTTCCAGTCTCTTTGATATATCACCCCAGCCCTCCTTCGTAGCCAATGTCACGTTGATATCCGTAGTAAAACAAATAAAAAGAGAAAAATTTTCCCTCAAAATAATTCACCCTTCGTTGTTGACGTTTACTGCTGCAGCTCGACGTAATTCGCCGGGAACAGACCCTCCTTACCGCCGTAGTGTCCGAACCACCAATCGTCGTCGGGGAATTGCTACAAAAGAAAAACATCTGTTAGTTACCTCATCTTTCTCTCCCACTTTGTTCAAACCCCCGCAAATCTCGACATAGGAATATAGGGGAGAGTATGTACTTACGACACCAGTAATAGTCGCCCCTCAGGAAAGCTAAGCTCGTTATCCGCCGCCTCATACTCGTACGCCGCGACCGCCGTCGCTCCTCCTCCTCCGCCGCAGCCGTGGGTTCCTCGTGGTGTGCGTGCTGCGGCTCCGTTCCGGCTCCGGCTCATGCTGCATCGCAGCTGGTGCTTCGCCCCGCCTTCAACGAGTTCAACGTAGTTACTCGGGAACAATCCCGTTTCTCCAGCCTCGTTGGTACCGCTCCACCAGTCGTCGACCTGGTCGATGTGGCTGACGGTCTGCCCCTCGACGAGGTCGATCTCGTTGTCTTCGGCCTTTTCGTAGTCGTACAGGATACGCGCGGTGAGGCCGCCGTGGCCACCGTGGCCACCTGCTGCGGCCGGAGCGGTGGAGGGATGGTGAGCGCGCGCGTGTTGGAAGCGGTACGGCGCATGCTCGGGTTCCGGTTCCGGAGATGGTTCGCGGGGTGCTTGTCGCGCGCAACCGGCATGGCGATGCGCACGGGACTCGACGGCGGCGACGGCGATGTTGGCGCTGCTGCTCGTAGTGTTTTTCTTGTTCTTCCTCGTGGTACGCTCCGGGCTTGCTCGACGTGTCCAGCGCGGGCGCGGGCGGTGGGGAAGGTTGCCTCGGTGCCGGCGGCGGTGCTTGTCCCATAGACGATACGGGCATCCCCTTAAACCTATCGCGTAAAGCGGAGACTCCCGGTCCTTCCTCCGTCGCCGTCGCCGGTTCCTGCCTTTGCTGCGATACGGGTGATGGCGGCGCGGCTTCGGAAACGCTGCCCCTCTCGCGGTTCTTCTTCTCCTGCCAGATCTGCGCGGGCGTCTTGCCGCCTTCCGACGCGAAGTCCTTGCTCGCGGTTCCAACTGGTGCGGTAGACGGCGTCGGTCCGAAGTTTCCAGGCGTCGGCGGTTTCGTCCCCGTGAACGTGCTAGGGGTACCGAACGCCTTTGCCGGCTTTGGTTTCGGAAGGCTAGTCAACCTCGCCGCCTCCGCAGGCTTGTTAAACGCCGCGCTCCTATCCGCCAACGATCTCGGTTTCTCCTCCTCCTCCTCTTCACCACGATGAGCAGCGCTCGGGGTAGGCCTGCTCGCCGGCTCCTTCTGCTGCGCCTGAGCCCTAATAGCAGCGATATCAACTTTACCCACGGGTTCGTAAGCGCCCTTAACAACCTCCGGTTTATGGTCGAACCTCTTGTCACCCGCGCGCGTAAAGCCGCGATGTCGACTTTACCCACGGGCTCGTACGCCCCCCTAACCGGTTCCGGCCTTTCGAACCCGCCGCCGGACGTCGTGTCCGATTTTCCGGCCATGAGCTCCTTCATGTTAACTTCGTCGGTTTGTACGCCGAACCGACGGTCTCCAGCTTATTGCGCGAGAGCTGCGGCGCGTCCTCCCCCCAGCCATCCTGGTCGACGTTGCCCACAGGTTGCGCCCCCTGCGTGCGGCCGCGCGCGCCGTATCCGGTCGCCGGGTTGTGCGTTCCAGAAGTCCTAGTCGGGGTGTAAGCTTGTCCGGGCTTCCAGGCGGGTTTAGCTCCGACGGCTGGTGCGGCGGGCTTGGGAGGTGCGGTTTTGGTCTTCGAGAGGGTGCTGACGACGTTGGCGGAGGCGTACTTCGAACCCGACGCGTTGGCGACCTTCTCGGCGATGGCGGCGGCGTCGAGATCGTCCGTCGAGCGGGCGTTGATTTGGACGTGGTAGCTCTGTAAAAGATATCGGTGTAAGCTAGCGTAAAAATGACGAAAGAGGAAGTTGTACTCGAGCTCTCCCATATTGGTGCAAGAGCTCCAAACATATACTATAGCTCTAGCTAGCATCACATTATCGAGAGTAAGATAATAGAAAGACTCACGTTATTCCCCGAGAACAAATTCTTCTGGACGTGCGCTAAGTGGCTCGGGTAGTTTCCCTTGACGTATTCCGGAACTCCTTCACCACACTATCCCCGTTTGAGAAAACCCGTCAGCCAAAAAAAAAAAAAAAAAAAACACATACAAGACAGGGAGCTATAGGGGGCCGAAAGGAACAAGCTGGAAGTAAAAGAGTAGAGCTATACCCAGGCAACGAAAACATTCTTCCCTAACTGTGTGTTGACGTCCTTGACCTTGACCATGGCGAACTGCACCCGCCCGTCGTTGAACTCCTCGAACAGCTCGCTCATTTCTCCTTCTATTTGCCCACCCCACCCCAAGACTGTCAGTTTCCGCCTTCACGTAGCTAATCCCTGCAAGGATAGGGATAAACTCCTCACCTCCAGTAGCTTGAACTTTCAGTACGCTGGGCTTGTTCCCGCCGACGCTGGCGCCGAATGTGTTCCGTAGCGGGTTGTGGACGGTCAGGACGACCCACGATGCTGCCGTGGGCGAACCACCCGGCGGGGAGTTGTCGACGACCGTCTTGATCGCCTTTGAGATAGCATGGCCTTCTTGCGAAAGGTCTAAAGCGCTCATGGCTGCTTAAATGTGTGATGAGGGCGATGATGGGATAAGGTATACGATAGTAATTAGGTGGAAGAGGATGTGAGATGTGAAGGGAGGGAAAGAAAAAAAGGTGGGTTTTTCTGTATTGCTGCGGTTTTTTTTTTTTTTTTTTTGTTACCTCACTGTTTGATAGCGTCAGTAGTAGTGAGGATTAAAAGTTGGTAAAGTTGTAAGGAAGAATAAGAGTGAGAGAGAGAGAGAGAGAGAGAGAGTTGCTTGTAAGGAATAAAGAAAAAAAAAAAAAATAAAGTTGGATTGGTTATCGGAAGTCTCGGAGGTGGTAAAAGCTCACACAAAAAAAAAATAAAGAATAAAAAAATAAAAATTTAAACCAGCTCAACTCCAAAGCTCCCAAAGCAATCGAGTATAATGACTACAGCAAATAACAGCAAATAACAGCAAAGAAGACTAATTATTCAAGATGTTTACGATTAACCGTTGCTGTTTATGGTCTAGAAGTCTTTAAGGATATATATACCACTATAAGATCCCCGGATCGAGCTGAAAAAGTCAACACTAAAAGCTGTCTCACTGCTCGGCTAGCATATAGTTATTAATTAACGCGTAACAACGTAATGAGGCGCAGCGTCACAATCTCCCTCATACCTTCACAAAGCTTTTGGTGAACGGAAATGCGCGAACTCCGAGAGGCAATGTCCCAGGGTTCTATTTCTCGGATATCTCAAAAAGCGATTATCAAAAAAAAAAAAAAAAAAGGAGTAAGTAAGCTTAATTTCCGGTGGTTAGGCCGATGACGTATTCAATTGTGATGGCGCAGTTTACTTTAGAAAAGGATATACGATGCTTGGAATCAATGAATGTGCCCTTAAGATGATCAAGCTTCTTCTTTATACATTTTCACTCAATTCCGGATCCACGCACATACAAAAGAATTTTAATTATTCTTGGATTGTATACAAGCTTTGATTTGTTTAGATATCGTGATACTAAGCGCATATGCAATTCTTCACGCTTTCAAGAATTACCGGTGTCGTGGTCGTAAAAGCTACCGCATATCCTTCTCAGTTGTGTTAACTTAACGCTAGTGTTGACACCTGACGAAGCTACGTCCAACATGTGCGATGCAACACACATGATGTATCGTCAGTCTCGACACGTGTTATCAAAAGCTTCTCTCTCTCTCTCTCTCTCTCTCTCTCTTTTTTTTTTTTTTTTTTTTCTGAAGCTAGCGTTGGACCTAGTATCGGTCCCGGACCGCAATAGCCAAGTCACCATAGAAGCAATTCCCCCCAAGCCTGCGCCCTCGCAAACAAACCACAGTTCGACTTCCCGCGCGGGAGGCAAAATAATCCCTTCACCGTGAAAACGGACAACTTTAGCCTAAATATATATATATATATATATATATTTTCTATACAAAATAATCCATGGCGAGCGCTTGGGGTTTTATAGAAAAAAGAGAAAAAGAAAAAAAAAAAAAAAAAAAAAAAAAAAAAGGAAAAGGCCTTGCCGTTGTTTCAAGGATGATCTACTGAAAACTAAACGCCTTAGCGCCAACCATAACCAGTAACTACGAAAACGATTATAACATAGCCTCCCCCCCGTTACGTTGCATTAAAAGCCTTGCGACGAAACAACTGGCATTTAGAATTTTTCCGGTCGGCGACTGTTTCATACGTCTACGATAATCATCCTCTAATCGGCGTCTAAATGAACAGTTTTGATTCCATCTTTGAGATACGGATATATATAGGTAGGGATATCATAGATGGAAGCTCGAAACGTCAGACATGCTCCGGCGTTTACTTATAATAGATTTTTGAATCAATGCTATGTGTTCAATTTTTCTATAATAGTAACAACGCTAGGTTTGATACTCTACAATCGCCTGTCGCAGAAATACGTGAAGCTGTATCACAGCGCAAACATTTTCAAAACGGCGTTTTAAAGAAGGAACTCTCGCAGCAAGTAATCTCTGTACTCTTGAAAGAAAATAGTACTACTTGAAGCAAGGGGGTTTTATTTCGTTTATAGTTTTTCTAAAAGTAAAGCTAAGCACTACATCTACCGTCTGATGTTTAGAAACATCAGTACATGACTAGCTCCAAAAATCAAAACAAATTTCCAAAAACAAAACAATCGAGGTATCACCAAAAAACGAATGTATACACAAGCATCAGCGAGAAAACGAAGGAATTGTAAAAAGTATAGCAATTGCATTGAATAGTTAAAACATCATACGTAATACTAATAGTAAATATATTTCTTCCCTAATTTTCACTTCCATATAACTCCGAAAAAAAGCGGTATCGTCAAAGTCCGGGAAGAAAAAATTAAGAAAAAAAAAGTATCGCACCATGAAAGAATCAAAAAAAAACTCAAACTAGCGTACATTAAAACTTATTGACGTTAGAAAGGAGTGTGAAGTGGGCGTAATATCGTTTTCCCGTTAAAGAGGTTAGAAAAACAAATATAACCGCCCGAAAGCGAGAAGCAAAAAAGACAACATGAAAAGCAATTACATGAAGGATAGAAAATCAGGTATCATCTAGAATAAAAGTAGAAGGTCAATTTAGTTAATCGATAATAGTAGAGTGTTAGTTAAAGGAGTGGGTAAGATCACACGACGGCCTCTGTACCATACCAACAATATGGTAGCAGCGAGACAAAGTTTTGAACAAGAAAAAAAAGGCACAAAAAAACAATAGCTGAACTGAACTGAACTGAACTGAACTGAACTGAAATGAACAAAAGTTAAATACCAAAGAACAAAGAACAAAAACTCTTTCTTCATCGTGATCTTGGAATGGGGTTGTGGCTTGGGTTCGGCGCTTTGAAAATTTCCAAAAAAAAGGCTTTGTAAATCCTTCACCCGATCCGTCCTGTTAATTCCAGAAGCGGAGAGCATAAAAATATCCTCTCGAGCAAAGCGTTACATTGAACAAAAAAAAGAAACAGGTGCAATGGTTTGGGGGAATTCAGTCGACGGAAGGTTATATTCGAAGGGAGGCGTATTTTTGTGAAATTAAATTGCCGGTCGGGAAAACCTTATCAATCCCGCGGGAATGAACAATGACCAAATGCCATGGTCATATACAATATATAATATAGTTGAATTAATTTTTCTTTCCTACTTTCTTTCTTTCCTTTTTTTTTCTTTTCGCGATATATACCCGGCGAAAACTCACTCGCGGTCATACCGTACCCGAGCATACCGTTGTTCATGACGGGCTGGCCCCATCCGGCGTACTGGCCCCAGGTGTTCTCGCCGACGTCGGGCTCGCCCTTGACGTTGCCGATGGAGTTGCTCCTGAAGCTGTGGCTAGCTTCCGGCTGGGCGTCATGTAGGGCATCGAACTAGGACGGTGGAGAACAGGTTGTATAAACGTCCGAAGGCGGCGTAGAAATACCCCCATCGAAGATGACGGACCATTGGACTTATGGCTACTGGGGACGACGGAGCTCTTAACAATCGGCACAGACGACCCGAGAGTATGCACGTTCTTCGCAGCGCAGCAGCAGCAGCAGTAAACGCAGCAGCTTTTTCTTAGCAGCGTCGGCGTTACCGTTGGGTTGCGAGGGTTATGTTTACTGCGCTCGTAAACATAGTCGTGCTGCTTCTCCATGTGCTGCTTGCAGTTCGACTCTCTCTTCGATTTGTACGGGCAGGGGGGAACTCGCAGTGCCACATCTGCGGGAATCTGAGTGGCGGTCGGTCTCGTGGCGGTCCCTCTCTTTCTCCGTGGGGAAAACCCTTCTCGTGGTAGAGGCACGTGGCTCGGAGCACTTGTGCGGGCGGGAGTGGTCTTGCCGTGCTTCTTGAGGTCGCAAGGCTGTTGTACTTCTTACCGCAGATGATTCCCGATTCCTCGTCGCGGTGCATGCAGACGTGGCCGCCGAGGGGCTTTTGGACGGTCATGCGGCGCCTGCGGCCGACCTGGGTCGCGTGGGCGTTCATATCCTGCTGGTGATACTCGTCGTCCTTGTCGTCCTCGGAGACGGGGACAGCGCAGCTGGTTCGGGAGGTGAGACTGGTAAAACTCCTCGGGGAGCTTGACGTCACTGGAGCTCTGGTCAAGTAGTGCGGCAAGGATCTGGTCGTGGACCTTGGAGTTGATGTTGGCGTGGCTGACGTGCGAGACGCTGCCGTTCTTGGTAACGCGGCTGATGACGGGACGGACTTCTTGGCGACGGATCCCGAGCTCGAAATGGACGACGAAGGTCCCGGCGGAGGATGGTCATCTGGGTACCGAGGAAGAAGCATCGGAGGCCATTGCTTCGCGGTGTGGGTGAGGACGTCGAGGAAGTATCCTCGTAGTAAGCTCGTCGCTGGGCGGGTGAGCTCGCCGCCGGCGTTCTCAATGTAAGGGATTTGCCTGCTGGCACCGTGCGAGGAACTTCTCGCAGAAGGAAAGGAAGGAGTGCGGGTTAGGCGCCATCTCCTGTGACCTGTAGAGGAGGAACTTCTCGAGGTCGCGCAGGGAGCATATCTGGCCCTCATCGAGCTTCTGGGATGCGGCTCCGATCAACGGAGTGAACTGGATGAGGCCAGGCTCCTGCGAGGGGAGGGATGATCCTCTTTCATCTCGTGGACGGTCTGGGGGTTGGGGCGGTTTAGGGTGGTCATCTGTGGCGACATGTAGCTTTCCGGTGATCCGATGCTCGAGGAAGGTGCGGACCAGGTACCATTAAAGCTCATGTTGTTATCGGGAGTAGGGTGGTTAAGGTCGGGCGGGTTATAAGGACGCAAGCAGGTTCTGGAATATGGGGTGCCTGCAGAGGAGTAACCGCCCCAGCGGGGGAAGAGTAACACCTAATCCAGGCTTCCACACTCAACTGTTCTGAGTAGATTCTGCTGTAAAACCTTGTTCACCTAGATGTAAATGATATCGTCATGCATGTAAGTATATGATGTAGTAACGTAAGTAGCGCAATGTAATGTAAATGTATAATGTATATATAAGGAAGCGGCTAGGACAAGAAATAAAAAATTGCGCAGCTAATGGATGATGATATGATATATAATGACGATGAGAAGGAATTATAAAAAGAAAAAAAAAAAAAAAGAAAAGAAAAGAAAAGATAAAAATTTTCTTGTACAAGGCCACCAGGGAAGGAGGAGGTCCAAGAAAGAAGAAAGAAAAAGAAAAGAAAAAGAATCAAGAAAGAAAAGAAGAAAAAAAGGAAAAGAGCACATGGGTTATAATAATGAGAAGAGACATGCTATGACAGGCATGGCAATATAGGGAAGGGAGGGGGAAAAGGCCATCTTGCTTAAGAGAGACATTATACTCTATCTGTATACAAGGACCCTTAATGTTGTTGAGGGAAAGGGAAAAATGTACACAAAAGCAAAAATAAATTCTACTTTCTTCCTTCGTCTGAAAGTGTATATGTCTATGCGAAGACTATACTAGAAGAGCATAGACAATGTAGACACAATAGACAGATAGAAGAATACGTAGTAGATGGGAATAGCATAGCGCAGTACTAGGGAGGAAGGAAGAAGGGGGGGTTAGGGTGGTAAGTGTAGGAGGTTTTAAGGTGTGTGGCTAGGCTACCAAGGTAGAAGAGAGTACTTGTAAAGCGGTTTTGAAATGCGCATGCATGCATGCATGCACGCAAAAAAAAAAAAAAAAAAAAAAAAAGGCGACAGCAAAAACCGCGCAATCGATATTTTTTTTTCTTTTTTTTATTCTATTCTGTATAATAAAAAAAAGAATTTTTTTTTTTTATTAAGGGAAAGGACAAACGAACCTGTATTGTAGACAGCCGAATCATTACCCTGACGATCCCTGGAAATCCCATGTTGAACGTGTTGTTCAGATCCGGAAAACCATAAAAGTCCATCGACGTAGCTCCAGGCTGCTTGGCCATGTAATCAGCCTGGGACATGCCAAGGAAGCTGTCAAAGAGTCGCGGATGGGTCCGGGATCAGGTTCCCGGAGAAATTGTCGTAGCCAGTTGGGACGGCGTAAGTTCCGTCGTAAACCTCCGGAACGCCCCTCGCCTGGGGAGAGCGGACTGGACGACCGCACAATGTGGGCATCGTCGGAGGGGCCTGGAGTGCTCCTGGGACGTACTTTGCGCGTAGGGGTGCTGCTTACGCCTGCTTCCTTGTCGTCGACCACGGAGTGTAGACGAGCTCGGTCGCGCTTTAACCTCTTCCTTCTCTTGGGGGATTGGTAGCGGCAGTGGCGGACGCGGCCTTCTTCGCTACGGGACGATCCGCCAGGTGAGCAAGAACCTGGGCAGCGGCAGAGCGCCGTCCTTCTTAACGGGACTCGTCGGCGACGTAACAGCGGGGGTGGCAGCGGCCTTCTTGGTCGCGTCATTGTCCTTCTCATCGTCTAACTGCAGGGACTTGTCGAACGACGATAGGAGTTCCCTCATCGACGAGACGTACGACTCTGTAACGTTCTCGAGGTCGACCGGTGCGGCCTTGTCCTCCTCATCTTCGATTTCGACGTCTCCTTAGCGGCTTCCTTCTTGACCACCATGACGGTTACCGTAGGCTTTTCTTATCGTCCGTGGCGTCGGTATCAAGCTTGATAGAGGAAATTGCGAGGGTAAGATTGTCGATGCCATTTACTCTGTAGCAAAAGAATAGGAAACATCCAAAAAGCCAAGGATTTTTCTAAATTTAGCACAATGCATCCGAACAGTAAAATGACATATTATTATTATTATTATTATTATTACAAGGTTTATTGTTTTTTTTTTTTTTTAATTCTATCTGATAGATGTCACCACATCTATTCAAAAATCTGACTAGAATGAAATTTTTTAATCTCTTCCCCTCCCCTCTTCTCTTCTCTCCGTTACTTCCTTGAAATTAAAAAAAAATCGAATATAAAAGCAGTATGATATTTTT